>JAHBCN010002027.1:50000-100929 GCA_019359885.1 Listronotus oregonensis
GCTAATTATAAAATTTGGAAAACCAAAAATTTAAAAAATTTGTTTTTTAAGGGCCTTTTTGCTAAAGTTTTTTGGAAAAAAAATCGCATTCATAGGCAGGGGAGAACCTGCCACTGCATTCGGAGTACCCATTCCCACAACAACACATCTAAACCAAAATTTCTCCACCTTTCCAAATTGTTGCACAAAAACATGCATTGTTCCATTTGGTTTGACTCTTTATATCTATCACATAAACATCTCATCATCATCAACAAGATCTTTCCCTAATTTCACCGTCTTCAGTTCTAATCAATATTTCTTTGTTTTTGTTTTATTTAACTTTTTTTTCGCTTTCTTTATTTTAGTACTTTTTCTCGAGAGACATTTTTTTTGTTTTTTCTTTGTTGTTTTTCTTCAAATTTTTTCTTTTTGGGGGGTAGGGTTTAAATATTTCGATTTTTGTTTGCGCCCTTTTTTTTTCTTTTCCAGAATAAGATGGCATTGGGACATTCGGTAATGCTAATTTTTTCTGTTTTTTAAATGAACGGTTTTGATTTGTCCTTACAGATTTCAGAATATCTGCGTTAGTTGAGGGGCCAGATCAACTCATTTGTTGAGTCCGTTTTCATCGGAGACAGTAGGTAAATATTGCTTAGCAGCTTCAAAATCTTCTTGTAAACTTGCCCGGGTTTAAAATGTATATACCAGATGACCTAAATCCTGACATTTCCATGTGGAGTTTTAAAAAGGCATTATTAAATATTTCAGCCAAATCTAAAATTTTTTTTTTTCTTTGCCAGTTTTAAAAAGATCGCATTCCTTGTTAAAAGAAAATTTAAAAGGTCCAAAAATGAAGTATCGGGGGGCTGTAAACGATGGGAGGTATGTGGCGGTATTGACAGCATAACGTTTCCATTACTTTGCAATAGTTGAAAATCGGTAAGATATGGTTTAAAAGGTTATCAAGCACAAGAAGAATGGGATTTGTGAGTTTTAATTTGTATAGACTTAAAATGTTCTAACCATTGAAGAAAAATTTTTGTCATTCAGCCATTATCAGTAACCGTATAAATCCCTTCCACCGGGCCGTTTTTGGTCATGTAGGGGACATCCGCTTTCGGGGAAAAAAGAGAAGGGGGGAATAAAATTCCAGAAGCACTCATTGCCCATTGGGCAGGGACATTTTTTTCCCCGTTCCCAGGAAATTTTTGTTTGACGCTTTAGGGCCTAGTTTTTGGTAGGCTTTACCGTCGAAATTCGTTCGTCGACATTAAAAATTTTACTTGGAGCAAATTTATATTTTCTAACAAATGTTCTAAGTTTTAAAAACGTTTTAACAGATTCTTCATTAAAAGCCGTTTCGGTTAATGCTCGTACCTTCAGGTTTTCGAATTAAAGGTTTCCCTTTTTGAAAAGGGAGCCAGCCTTGCCCGCCTCTTGGGCGAATTTTATTAAATTTTATGTTGTATGCCATCTTTGCATATTGAAAAGCTTTTTACGTAGCTGTTTTGGGGTTAATCCATAAACAATTTTAATTTAGAACGTGATCCCCCATCTCTTTCGATCCAGGTGAGAATACAGAAGGTCTTCCTAATCTGGGACCAGAGATGTCGTTCTTTTCTGCGAACCTTTAAAGTGGCCTCATGAATATTAAATGCCGGGGAAAATTCTCTTATTTTTTTTATTTAGAATCAATTGCATCAAAGCTTTCTGTAAAGTTTCTTCTGTCCAACTGGCCACATTCGTTTTTCGCACATACTTATTTGGCATCTGAAATATTATACATACAAATTATAATATATACCGGGGAGGTAAGCAGTGCGTATCATTACCGATTTGACGCATTTTGTTATGACACCACATCAAAATTAAGCCTAATATTTATACGGTTATCTACGGTAATTTATCCTGGATAAGTAGCCTGTGCCTACAAAAATAAAAAACACTTAATAAATTAAAAGCATACCTTTTGTTTGTGTGCTCGATCTTTCAAAATTCCCAAAATGTTTTTACCTGTCAGACAACCTGGCATAAACTAGGGGATTTACGGACTTGTTTTAAAAATGTGGGCGCTTATATAAAGATTAACCGATATTAACGCCTTAGGGCGTAAGCTGGATGCGTGTGATTCCCGCCATGTGTTCCCAGTTCCTCTATATATATATATATATATATATATATATATATATATATATATATATATATATATATATATATATATATATATATATATATATATATATATATAATAAATAATAATTTAAAATTAATTTTAAATTTTAATTTAAATATTAATAATTTTAAAATTTTTGGTTTTTTTTTTGCAAATTTTTATGCTAAAAAATTTAAAAATTTTTTTTTTTTAAAATTTTCAATTAAAAAACCTCATATTATTTTTTCAAATTGAAATTGGGTTTAAAATAAATTTTATAATAAAAAAATTAATAATTAAATATAAATAAAAAAATTAATTAAAATAAAAAAAAATATATATTTTATATTATAAAATTATATTTTTAATAATTTTTTTTATTTACATTCCTTAAATTTTATTTTTCCCCCCTTTTTAATTATTTATATATATATATATATATATATATATATATATATATATATATATATATATTAAATTTTTAAAAATTATTTAAATTTAATATTAATTTAATAATAAATTAAATTAAAAAATTAAAAAAAACCCAAACCAAAAATAAGGATTTTAATATAAATAAAAAAAAAAAAACAAATCCTTAAAAAAAAGTAAAACTCTTAAAAAAATTAACAGCCCCCAATAAAGACCATTTTTATTACTTAACCTTCTTTTTTGATTGTTAAAAATTAAATTAACTTTTTGTTAATTCCTGATTTTCTAGGGGAATATTTTTTTTTTTTTTTTGATTATGGTTTTCTAACGTTTTTAAATCTTTAGTTTGAAAAAGAAAAAAATATAAAAACCGTAATAAAAGTACTAAAAAAATTTTTTTACTTTCGCTACCTAAAACAAAAAAACCAAAAAGAAAAAACAACTTTAATTCACTTGAAAAAACAAGTCCGTAAAGGTACCCAGTTGATTTTGTTAAGGGTAAAACATTTTTAATTTTTTTAAAGTATGACTAAAAAAAAGGGTATGTTTTAAATTTTTGTAGTTTTTTTTTTTTTATTTCGGGTATTACCGAAAAATTTACCGTAATAACCATTATGCTTAATTTTATGTTGGTTATAAACAATGGAAAAAATCGGGAATAACCCATAAATAAATTGGGAATATTTTATAATTTTTTTAAAATTTCAGATGCCCAAAAAAGTATGTGCGAAAACGAATGGGCCAGTTGAAAAGAAGAAACTTTTTCAAAAAATGGGTGCAATTGATTCTGGTAGAAAAATAAGAGAAGTTTCGGTTTAATATTCATGAGGCCACATTAAGGTCTCGCAGAAAAAAAAAACGACATCTCTGGGCCCAGATTAGAAGACCTTCTGTATTCTCACCTGAGATCGAAAAGAAGATGGCGGATCACGCTAAATTGCCAAAATTTTTCCATGGATTAAACCCCAAAACAGCTACGTAAAAAGCTTTTCAATATGCAGGGATACAACATAAATTTAATAAAATTCGTCAAGAGGCGGCAAGGCTGGCTGGCCCTTTTAAAAAAAAACCTTAATTTAGCTTGAGAAAAACCTGAAGGTACGAGCATTAACCGAATAACGGCTTTTTTAAAGAAGAATCTGTTAAAACGTTTTTTAAAACTTAGAACATTTGTTGAAAATATAAATTTGCTCCAAGTAAAATTTTTAATGTCGACGAAACGGGAAATTTTGACAGTACAAAGCCTACCAAAAAACAGGACCTAAAGCGCAAACAGTTTGGATCAAAAATTTCCTGGGGAAAGTGGAAAATGTCACTGCCATATGTGCAATGAGTGCTTCTGGAATTTTATTCCCCCCTTCTCATTTTTCCCCAAAGCGGATGTCCTCATGACCAAAACGGACCGGTGGAAGGATTTATACGGTTACTGATAATGTTTGAAGACGAGAAATGTTTTCTTCAATGGTTAGAACATTTTAAGTCATATACAACCCAAATCCAAAACAAATCCATTCTTCTTGTGCATAACCATTATAGCCACATATCTTACCGATTTTCAACTATTGCAAAGCTAATGGCAACATGCTGTCAATACCGCCACATACCTCCCATCGTTTACAGCCCTCGATACTTCATTTTTTGACCTTTTAAATTTTCTTTTAACAAGGAATGCGATCTTTTTAAAACTGGCAAAGAAAAAAAACTTTTTTAGATTTTTGGGTGAAATATTTAAGCCTATGTTAAAACTGCCACATGGAAAGCAGGATTTAGGTCATCTGGTATATGGCATTTAATCCGGACAAGTTTACCCAAGAAGATGAAGCTGCTAGCAAAAATTTCCCACTGTCTCCGATGAAACTTGGGCTCAACAAATGGGTTGATCCTGGTCGTCAACTAACGCCAGATATATCTGAAATCTGTAAGGACAAATCAAAACCGTTCATTTTCCCTAAAAAAAAATTTCATTACCGAATGTCCCACCATCTTATTTTGAAAAAAAAAAAAGGGCACCAAACAAAAGTCAGAAATATTTAAACCCTACCCCAATAAGAAAAAATTTGGAAAAAAAAACAACAAAGAAAAACAAAAGAAAGTCTCTGAGAAAAAGTACTAAAATAAAGAAAGGAAATAAAGAATAAAAAAAACCCAAAACAAAAGAAATATTGATTCCCAAACTTCGAAGACGGTGAAATTAGGGAAAGATCTGGGTTTATGATGATGAGATGGATGATTGGGGTAGATATAAAGAGTCAAACCAAATGGAACAATGCATGTGTGCAACGAATTTGAAAAGGTGGAGAAATTTGGTTTAGATGTGTTGTTGTGGGAATGGGTAAGCCCAATGCAGTGGGGCAGGATTCTCCCACTGCCTATGAATGCGATTTTTGCCGGAAAATCTTTAGCAAAAAGGCCTTAAAAACAAATTTTAATTTTAGGTTTTTTCCAAATTTTATAATTAGGGTTGAGTTTTCTGTTACTTTTTAAATAAAGGAAAAATGGTTTTGTTTTCAATACACACAATATATCTCTAAACTAAAAGTCTAATAAACAAAATAATAAATGAAGAAAGATTATTTATTAAAAAAGACAGGTTAGTAAAAAACTTGCCAAGTCAAAATGGAGTGAAACAACATTGTAGACTATATTTGGTCCAATTTTAGATCTTAGTACTTTAAAAGGCCGATATTTTTGGATAGGAACTTGGCCCTTATTTTACATAAGTGTTTTTGGTGAGATAAAAATAACTTTATAATATAACAGAGGACAGATTGCCAAATTGTGACAGGTCCATTTATTATCTTGAAGTCTATACGCTGTCCCATCTGGCAAGTTGGGTAAAATTATTTTTTATTAATATTGATTTTGCAGCGTTCCACACAGTCATAATTATGTTTTTTTAAAAGAAGCATAAAACAATAATTGTAAGTACAAAATGACCTAGTTGTTTAGAGGCAAAATTTAAATTCAAAGAGGTTTTTTACTTTTTTATAATAAAAGGTTATATTTTTTTTTTGTATACTTGTCAAATGATGCGTTTATGTATTTATTTACTAAAAATAAAAAAGCTTATATTACATTTTATTATTTCTATTTTTAATCGAGGGCATTTAGAGTAGTACTTTATTTGTATTGACGTCTGTTCTTTCTTAAAATAAAAAGGATATTAGATTTTTTTTAAATCACTATGTCCTAATATGTTTCTAAAAAGGTATATTTGGCATAATTTAAAAAGACCCAAAAATATATAGATAAGCCATATAAAGTAAAAAAAAAAAACACTTTTTTTTAATTCGGAAGTACCAAATTAGGTGAGTTAAAGTAATGAAATGGCGACATTTACACACTCGTACAACTCGTATTCGGATTTGTAATGTCAAGTAGTTTTAATTAGTACCCTGGTTTCCTAACATAAAAATGGTAAATTATTAAAAGTAATTATTTTTAAAAGGTTCATACCTACTTGTTTTAATTTCTAAACCAAAAAATATGAGCAAAATAAGAATAATTTTAAACTAACAAAATTACAAAATTGAGATCTGGACTAGTAGGATGAAATTAAGAATTATATACAACCACAACAGAAAGAACGGTATCAGCCCATTACCTGTTAAAATACAAATTTTTACTCTTTTTCCAGAATAATTGTTGAGCTTATGTAATAAAATAAATAAATAAAATAATTAGTATTGTTAATCAAAACCTTTTTTTAGAAAATAATTTAGACTAATCTTTGGACACGCCATTAAAGCAATGGAATAGTCAAAATATTTTAATTTAAAATATCAGTCGTTTAAATCAATTGATGGTATTTTAGGTTTGGGATGCGTTGCTTTAAATTATGTTATATATTTTAAATTGAAAAACTATTTAAAGATTTCAGTATTTGTTTTAAACACGTAGTTATTTGTTAGTAACCATAGAAGTAAATGTGTTTTAATATTTATTTTCTTATGGTGTGTTAAAAACACTTGTTCAAATATCTTGTAATACGTTTATAATCAAGATTTGACAAAAGCTCCAAATTTAAGGCAGGATCTTCTGCGAAAGCACGGCGCATATATTATAGCGGCAAATATTAAAAGTTTTTAGGTCGATATGCAAGAGGGCATATCGGAATTTGGGTTATGTCAGTAGGTTTAAGGGCCTTTAAGGTCCAAAAACTAGACCATCGGGGTGGTAGGTAAGTAGGGGCTCTAAACCCTCGGTGGAGGCGCCTGTCGGTGGGTGTGACGGGGATGCGCACGCCCGCTCCAGACCCTCGCCGTCAGCGGCGCGATGCTGCGGCCACAGTCGAGATCTGGACCGCGCCGTGACGCCACGCGTCCCGACGCCTAGCGTATTCAAAGCCAGACATCGTCGGCATCGGGAAATCCGATCCGTGACGACATTCGCGCGCTGAACGTCATAGGTGACGCCGCGGGCCGGAAGAAGCGTCGCCTACTCCTACGGTGTGAATTAGGTTAGGTTTTTGAACCGGTTTATTTTTTTTTTGGTTTTAATCATTTTTTTCCGAAGTTACTAAAATACCGCAACGGATTTAAGAATCTTATTTCACTTTTTAAACATTATTAAATTCGGGTTTAAGCATTACTGCCAATATAATTTTAATATAAATAATTAACCTTTTAGTTTTTAGTTTGTTGGGTGGTAAATATACACAAAATACAGCATTATAGTCTATTACAATTTTATTTAAATATGTGTACTAGCAAACAATTTTTTTTACTGCTTTATTAAACTTTTTGATTCAAAAATATTTCTTTTAAAAAATAAGTTTTAATTTTTTTCCAGAAACTTTTAAGGCAAGGCACAAAGCCAAGATTAGTTGTTTAAATTTTTTTTATCAAACTCCAAAACAATCTGCCTTAATGACATTTTTTCTTTTATTGACTTAAAATACCAATATCATTTTAACATGAATAATATATATAATAAATATTCGTTTAATTTACAAAAATAAAGTATATTAAAAAAAATATACAATTTTATAAATCAAAGGTAAATATAAATAAATTCTTCCTAAAAA
The DNA here is from genome assembly GCA_019359885.1 of Listronotus oregonensis. Classification (NCBI taxonomy): domain Eukaryota; kingdom Metazoa; phylum Arthropoda; class Insecta; order Coleoptera; family Curculionidae; genus Listronotus; species Listronotus oregonensis. The sequence goes on from JAHBCN010002027.1 coordinate 57,590, forward strand.
ATCATTTTAAAACCAAGTACTCAGTCTTTGTCTTGTATTTTTAAATGCTACCCAACCTCTTTTTATTTTATATCAAAGTCCAAATAAGTAAACTAATTTATACATTTAAACAACTTGAAAAGTTAACTTCTATTCTGGTAAAGGCAGATGCAAAAATATTTGATCATTAAATCTAAAAATAAAACGAATTATGTTAACAAATCTAATACCTTAATAAAAAATCGTAACAAAAACTTCTTATTCATTCAACGTCAACCGGATTAACTTAATATAAAATTTTCATTAAAATAAATCACGAGAAAAGATAAGCTGACATTCAATGTCTTTCGAAAATAAAATATTTTTATTCTTTCTTTTATAAAATATGGCATCTTTTTTAATTATTTCAAATTTAATTGCATCTGGAAATAAATTGGGTTTTATATTGAAAAAAAATAAGCTTTAAAAAACTTTTCATTCTAAAATGTATTTTTCTTAGCTGGGGTTCTCATTAGAATTTTAGTATTTATTTTATTTAATAATCAGTATTTGTAGGAAAAATATGTTTCAAATTAAAAGTTGAAAACCAAGTTTACCAAGTTAAGATTTAAACATTATTTTTGTAGTTTATTGTTTAAAACCTTTAGAAACCACAACACCTTTTTTTACCTTTTTATATTAATATGACTTTTATCCATGTAAGAGTAAGTTAAGAAAATATTCTAATAAAATATTTTTTTTGCACTGAATTTTGCATAATCAGTACTACAAAAACTATTTTACTTGAATTTTGTTTCTAGAGCTAACATGACTCAAGATTTTAATTCCAGAGTTATATTTATTTACTTAGTGGGCATATTTCTAGTAATTTAATTTTTCTATATTTCTTTAATACATTATTTTTTTAAAATCTTTTTTTTTATTTTTAAGGATAGTGGTTAAGTTGTAATCAAAAAGATAAAGTCCCATTTTCAATACCTTTCCCAAATATTATTAAAAACCTCTTCCCAAATTTAAAGAAGGATCGGTTTTTGATTTAAGAAACGTTTATATTATTTCTCAAATTTCGATGCATCACAATCCCAAAAAAACAACATCAAAACTTGGTCTGCGCGTCGCGACTTAGCGTGATCGGCGCTCTCTAAACGATTCTGTGTCCCGAAAAGCAGTGCGGGACTGAAAATAGCTGCCGGCGAGGTTCCTATTACCGATAATCGAGAAGCGGGAGTGTAATTTTTCTCCTTTTGCAGACGAATACAAGATCAATCAGTCAAATATGGGGAAATTGAGATGCTTTAACTAAAGAAAATACAAGAACTGTCCTTTGACTCGGCAATCTTCCATGACCCTTATAAGAAAAACCAGGTATGATACGTTAGGTTTCTTTAACTTGTTGTGATGTAGTCATTACTATTGTTTATGTTTGTTTAATTTACATCAAAAACAAATATATTTGTTACGTTTTTTTAGTATAATTTAACTAAAGAGCAAATTAGATGAATAAATTCAAAAAACTGCTGTTGCAGATATCACGATTGTAATTTTAACTGCAAAGTTCAGGTACGAGTTATTTTTGTATTTGGTTGGTTATTTTTAAACACATTTAAAGTTATTTAAAGAGTACAAGTTAAGTAAAATAGTGCCGGGTAAAAAAAGAAAATTACCCATTTATGTCATTTTTATAACCACAGATCTTGACAGCAATATAAAAGGTATTACAAGGAAAAATAACAGCTCAAAATTTGTGAAATTATTTGTTTGCAGGTTATTTTCTGTTTAATTGTTGCAGATAAGGATCAACGAGATTTTAAAGAAGGCGATGATTAGCTTTAGCTGGTTGACTTCGGGTCAAATTTAATTTTAAATTATTTGGTCCCCTTCAACCAGCTGTGGTTGACATTGCAAACTTCACAACATCCCTTGAAGAAACCATTACTCCAAAAAAACATGCATATTTTTGCATGAATCTAACATAATGTCTTTGTTTGATTATTTTGAATATGAATCAATACAAAGAGAAATTACAATAAATACTATTCTAACATATAAAAAAGGTGTTCACTCTAGGAACAGTTACCAGTCATAAAAATGACAGATCTTTTTTTCCCATATCTTCTAAAAAATTAGATTGTATGGATAAATAAAAAGATATTCATATTAAAATTTTAAGGTCTATAAATTTATTTTTAAAACTTTAGCACCAACAGCTGTGACATTTTTAGGTATATTGTAGTCTTATCAAAGTTACCATGGTTTTAATAATAAAATCCTGATAATAATATAACATACATTAAATTTAATATAAAATTCCAAAGTGTATACTATAAAAATATAGGATAAAGCAAGAAAAATAGTAGGAGTCCTAAGAATTTTATAACAGTCTGGAAAATAACAAGCAATAGAACAAAATTGTTGCATAAGAGTTTTATATGTATATGTATATTTCATTAATACTTTTTAAAAAATTATTTATACTGTGCGTAATGCGGTTAAACCTAAGAAGGCCATTGTAGAGATGAATAAAAGGTAGTCACTAATTTTTATACCTTTTTTACAAAGTCCGTAAAAAAATAAATCTTTTTTTTATATTAAACATCATCCACCCAATAGATAATTCTAATGTGTGGTCTAATAAATGTGTTTATTTTGATTATAAATTTTTACAAGAAGTCTTAAAACATGACCTATTAAAAAAATATGCTTATTAAACTTTTCTTTTATTTTTTTTTTCAAAAAGTTAGAGCATGTAGCTAATACCCATAAAGATTTTTAGGGCATATACCCCATTGCGGAAGAACACAAAAAGTACATTACTTCAATAATAGTTTAAATTCTGTTTTCTTTGATCTAATAAGTGAAAAATAGTTATAATTATTAAAACTAGTCCATTAGAAAAAATAAGTATTCATACAATTTTTTAAATATTTTTGCTATAATGCTTTACAATTAAGTATAATTGTTTTATTCATCAGATGGGGAAGTTATATTAATAAATTGGAAGATGAACGTTTACGAATACTGGCTCTAATGATCTCTCAGGTATTCATTTAGGTGAACTACTTTATTTATTTATTATAAATAGCCTTGATAATGATTCATATTTAAACAAAATAAAGGGCCCTAATATAAAATACGTTGTCGAAATAGTTATTGAATGTTGTCTATTTATAGCAAAACTCTATATTTTCCTGATAATAAAATGTAATACAAATTAAATCTTAAAACACATATTTTTGTAAGATCCTAAAAAAAATAAGTTTACTCTTTATTCAAACATTTAAATAAAATAAAATATAACAATGAAATTGTTTTTAAGTATAATATGCCATAATATTGACTTTATTACTTATTTTAGAGACTTTATACTCCAATTTTTTATTGAGATTTCGTCAAATTATTTATTTTAATAAAACACTTTATACACACGTATACCAATGTCCTGACAAACTATTTACATCTGAAAAAAATTACCAAAACCAAAGAAAAAAAACAACTGCTAAAGCGATACACCTCAACATAAAGAATATATAACAGAATATAGAACCAATAACGAAAAAAATAGGTCCTTTAAAAATATGACTATAAAACTAATTATTGTAAAAATAGGTCGCATAGAAGTGTACCCAACCAAACATTGACAATTAGCAGAAATATTGCAGGTTTTAGAAAAATACAAACATTTTTCTCAAACATAACGAGGCAAAATTGCCTATTTTGTACTATAATATTAAAAAAATTCTAAAATGTCAACATTTTTGTAAATAAAAAGTATTCTTAAGATATCTAAATTGTATATTTATTAAATTTTTTAGAACATGTACGACACTTATATAGATTATGTTGTGCTGCTTAACGCCAGATTCTTGATATCTTTCCTATTTAAATGGGTGTTAAATTTTACTTTACTATATGTCAATATATTTGTGAAATGCTCTTTTATTGTTCCCTGTTAAATTTGTTTTTTTTTTAAATGTATATGGCCATTTCGCAAAGTTGCTCTTTTTAGATTTAAAGACGTTCAGTTACATTATTACTTTTTTTATATTACTCTCTCTACCAAGATTATTAAATCAGGTTTTTTTACTTAAAATCCTTTTAATAATTGTTATTTTAAATATATACCATATATTTTTAACAATCCAAAATATTGTTAACTATGTTGAATGTTGAAATTCTAAAGTTATATTGTAAAGAGATTATTAAACATTTTCTCTATATTTAAATATTTATTATAATATGTTGTATTACTTATAATTTTAATTTAGTTTAACTTATTGCACTTTTAATCTAAAAAATAAGAGGTATACTATAAATTGACACCCAATTTATAAAAAAATATCAGGTTTAAAAGACATATCTATGCATATAAGAATGTTTAAAATCTTATAACATTTTAAATTTTGCGTAAAATCGGTTTTGTTTTATTTTGTGTCAAAATATATTTTTTTGTAATACCAGTTCCGTTTTTATTATTATATTATTATTATTATTATTATTGTTTCTTTGGACAGTCCACGAAGGCTAATGGCCCAAGTACTAACGTGGGTATCTTGAGTGTGATAAGAGGAAGCTTGTTTACCCGGTACTTATTGAAGATTTGGAGGAGAAGGGAAAACTTCTGCGGGTAGCAGGTTCCATAGGCTGGAAACTCTAGGGATAAAGAAACGAACAGAATGGAGAGTTCTCGGTCGCTTAAGTTGGACTTTAAAGGTATGCATAAAAGTGGTTCTATTGGAAGCTGACGAAAACTTTTAAACCTCGCTATAAACATGAAGTTTATATATCACATTACCACTAAAGGTTATAATAAATCATATATTAAAATACATTCCATTTACATAATTTATTAAAGATTTAAACTACAATTTTTTCAAAAAAGTTTAATTAAAAGCGATTCCCGTACAAAATTAGATTATCATTAACCGCATATTAAAAGTTCTTTATTAAACGCCTACTTTACTTTTTATTTATAATATTACTAAAGCTCTAACATTATTAAAATTTAACCATTACTAAAGCTAGAAAATAAAATCCTTTTGTAATTTTACTTTTATTGTAAAACCAGGGAAGTTATTAATATCTTTTAAATTTAAAATATAATTATGTTAAAATTTCATGAAATTTTATGAAAAAATATTAATAAAACAAAATTAAAAAATTCATTAAACTAAATTAAAGTAGCATATTTAATCCGCGTATTTAATAACTGAATTTAGTCTTACCTTCTTCTTAATAACCATTGTTAATTAGCCGTAAAAAAGAATATAGGATGTTAAATTTAAAAAAGGCAATTTTAATAAGTCTAACTTATGCACCTAAATAAAAAAGTCTTTAATTTTGATCAGATTTGTGTCTCCTATTTAATATAAAATTTGCGCAAAACAACTTCCGATGCACGTCATCAATTAGGCGATAAATAATACTCAGGTTCCCAAACGTGACAAAATAAAATCTAGGTAAAAAATGTTAAAAATTTGCCTTTTAATGAATTTAATCAAAAGTATTTCGTTTTACTTTAAAATTAAATAAATTACCGTAAATATTTATTTTATTTACATCTGTAAAAATTGGTTTAATTTGAACTTTATTATAATCATGTTGGTAAGATGCCGTCCTATTCAGCGACGTTGCCGTTTATTTTTTGATAAAATTATGCTTGCTTTTATTATTTAATTTGTTTTGAGTTTTTGGTAATAATAGTTATTGTTAGTGTGTAATTCCCATCAGTGTTACTTTAAAAAACCGTGTTTTTAAAAGCAAAGACGTTGTGCAATACTGTGTCTTTATTTCTACACTCAAGTTGAGTTTGAAAATGCCCAAACATTTAAATGGCCGATGCAAAGAGTGAGTAGCTTCCTTGCTAAGCTATTTTTAGCAAGAACTTGAAAATAAGGGTTCAATATTACCCTAAAAGTTGCAAAGGTTATTTTCAATTTTTTAATTAGTAGCGTGTGGCTGCTGCCCTAAACTTAAATATTTTCTTTGTTAGTGTATTTTTAAAATCGCTTAAAAGTAGTGGGCAGTCGCCTGAAAATAAACCGTCTTAAGCAAAGAGAATTAGAAATGTGGAAACTTTGGATATTGGAGCGATTCGTGGAGCTATTTATCATATGTATGAAACAAGTAAGTCTTGGGTCTAACAATCATAATCAGTTAAAACTTACCAAAAATAACGTTTTTAGAGAAGCACGTAACTTTGACAAGTTTTTTATATCTTGTGGACAGTCCACGAAGGCTAATGCCTAAGTACTAACGTACCGTGGATGGCTTAAGTGTGGTAAGTGGGAGTTTGTTCACACGGGACTTAAATATTTCGAGACCTGCAGGAAACGAAAAAACTTCTGCGGGCAGCAGGTTCCATAGTCTTGAAACTTAAGGAATAAAGAAACGAAGAAAGCAGGAAGTTCGGGGCCTCTCTAATTAAACTATAAAAGGATGCATAAAAGTTGCACTACGTGTTGCTCTGTTGGAAGCTGCTAGAGAATGAATTATACTGGCGAACTTATCTGAGCAGAAGCCGTTAAAATATCTATAGAAGAGCGACATATCCCCTACAGCCGACGGTGGGCAAGAGCAGGAAGCCTTTTTGTAAGCGTGGGATCATTAATAAGACGAACGGCTCTTCTTAAAATGGAGACCAGAATGCCAAGTGTTGTAGGGGACGCCATTTCCAAGACTACGAACAATATTCTAAAGAGGCTCTGATTTGGGATATATACAGATTATACAGAATGAAAGAAAATAAATACTTTCTGGGTCAAAAGAGAAATCCAAGATTTTTTGAAGCTGCCGAGGCTGTGGATGTAATGTGTTTGTGCCAGTTGAGGTTATTTTTAAAAGTAACTCCGACAAGATTAAACGACTCTTTGTTCTGCAGAACTTGGCCACTTATATGTAACGGGTGAGTACTGGCAGACTTTTTTCGCGACAGCAAACATGACTGTATTTTCGAGGCATTAAACTGAACAAGATTTTTGGCGCCTCAATCCAAGGTAAGTTGGAGGTCTTGTGAGAGAGATATCCGCATTGACCTACGCTTGGTTTTCAAATCAGGCTTATTAACTGGCTTAAGAAATTGAATCTTAGAGTGGAAGGTACTATCGTGAGCCCATTCCATAGTTTTGAATGAGTGACAAATTAAAAGAGAGGCAATTGTTTACTGGTTGTCAAACCTCTTTAAGGAGTTTGTTAAGGAAAGAAGGCTTCCGATGGAGAAAAGAGACCAAGGCGTAAAGTAATTTTGATGTGATTCAGATAAATAAACATTTATTATTTCACTTAAAAATGTACTTTTTGCCAAATTATTTTTCCTGTTCTGTATTTTCCAACAAGGTCTATGACAAATAAATAAGAAAAAGTAATTTTCAAATTATTCTGCTTTTGCAAAAATAAAACATAAATACAAATAATACTTTTTAAAAAATATTACGCACGTGGCGAGACAAGACAGGAGCATTTTTTTCCATCTACCTGCATTACTATACCACATTTTTTTTTTTTGCAGCATAAAAGGGCATCGCAGTATTTTATACTTTTTACCATTTTAGCAAAATTTTAATTATTTTAAAAGCGGCATGTTAATGGAAAATTTTGAAAGAGCACTTAAACATAATTAAATATTTTGTGCTTATTAAATATTTTTATCCTTCTATAATATAAACAGCCTGCCGTAGAGGGATAAGAAAATAAATTTATTAAATAGATGTTAAATTTTTAACTCAAGTATTTTTTTTTTGAAACAAAGTGGATATTCTAAGTACTTACGTACCTTGGATGTCTAAAATTAAAGAAGAGGTAGTTTATTAATACGGGATTAAAATATTTTTCAAAGACAACGTAAGACCTTTCCAAGAAGCAGGAATGTTCAGTGCAGAAGGATTAGAAATACCTATAAAAGAGAGACAGGATCTCTACAACATAGTGGGCAAGGTAAAAAAACTTCCATCTTAGGTTGGGGTCAATAAATAGAAAAACGGAAAATTGAACAAGCTTTTCAATGTTCCTGATTCAGTTTTGGAGATCTTAACGGCACTTTATTTTGAGGCCTTTACAAACTGGTGTACTACTATTATTATGTACAGGGTTTTCCCGTATAATTGCGCACCCCTTTAAAATATTTATTTTATAGATAGAAAAAAATAGTTTATATGAAAGTTGAAGGGTTTTTCATGAAGATTTTCATGGTGTAAGATAGAAAAACAAATGATGATCGAAAAATTAACAAACCACTATCAACTTCGTTATTTTAAATGGAACACCCTGTATATGATTGAAAATTCAAATTCTGCTAATCTTCCTCTTTTCAAATATATATAACTTATCTATGTTCGGATAAACGAGTTGCAAGTTATTTGAATTTAAAATCTGTTCTTATAAGCCATAGTTAGCCATGGATACAACCCAAAATGACAAAAACTGACAGAAGTCAATTTTTGTTTGGTTTCCAAGACGAACCATGGCTAACGCGACTTAACTTTGCCAAACTTTGGGTTGTATCCATGGCTAGCTATGGCTTATAAGAACAGATTTTAAATTTAAATAACTTGCAACTCGTTTATCCGAACATAGATAAGTTATATATATTTGAAAAGAGGAAGATTAGCAGAATTTGAATTTTCAATCATATACAGGGTGTTCCATTTAAAATAACGAAGTTGATAGTGATTTGTTAATTTTCCGATCATCATTTGTTTTTCTATCTTACACCATGAAAATCTTCATGAAAAATCCTGCAACTTTCATATAAACTATTTTTTTCTATCTATAAAAATAAAGATTTTAAAGGGGTGCGCAATTATACGGGAAAACCCTGTACATTGTCACAAGAAAATTCTTGAGTAAAAGAAAATAAATGGAAGAACATTGAACTGTCTAAAGAAAATTTTTGTTTTATTGGGAAAAGAAAATTTTAAATGAAATTTCAAAAAATATCAATTTGAGTGACGTTTTTGAAATATCTGGAATATCTTGTCATCACCCATGGTATGTGTACAGGTTCCGATAAAGTCCGGGAAATATTAGACTTGCAAACATCAAAAAACGTTCGTGTACCTCGCAGATTTTTAGGAATTGCACCATGATACCGCAGATTTGTCACAGGTTTCCCCCAGACAGCTGCACCCTTAAATCATTTTCTTAAAACATAAATCTAAAGGAATTCACCCGGTTGCATACGACACAGCTTTTCTTGGTATCTGATCATAGCACCAGTACAGAGTTTAAGGGGTTACATGGGTTTCAAGGTTTCAGAAAATCGATTTTTATTATTATCTTATTGAATTCTAAAACAACTCTAGAATATTGTCCTAAATTTTCAAATTGATCCGAGTAATAGTTACGGAGATACAGCCTTCAAAAGTCGAGCGCTCGAGGCCAGCTAGGCTAAGCGCGCCGCAGCTATGCCGGAGCAGCGGCTCGTCTATTGTTAGTTCGTCCTTCTTGTCCGTTTCTTTTATTCTCTAAGGGCAACTACTAGCGGATGCGGAGAGCTTTTGAAAACTATTTCCAATCACGCCAGGAATCGACGATCCAATGTAAGTTAAAAAAAAATCCCACTTTTATTATCACTCAAAACTTCAAACGCGTTTATCTCGAAACTATGTTTGTAAAGTCGGTTGGCAAAATTTCCCGAGAACTACTCAATCGATCTTCATAAAATTTTACACAGGTCTTCAAGATACAATTTACAAGGACTTGGACAAAGGATTTTTCTTTTTTCGATTACAACTATTTAAAAAAAAAAATGTAGCAAAATTTTTACCGAAATTGTAATTTTTTCGTAAAAAGTTCTGCTAAAAATCCTATTTTTACTTTTTTTTTCCTTCGTCCCTCTCCTAGTTTATGATCTTAACTAAAACACTTTTTTTTTTACTTCAGATGATCCTGTAAAAAATTCTTCTGCCAGCGCAGACCATTTTCCCGTGGGGTCACCGGAAACGAAGTCACAATGACAGAGTTTTTAATAATTTTAGAACTTCTTTGTCAAATGTGTATCTTTATAACAGTACAGAATTTGAATTAAAAATGTCATTTTTTACATGAAAAATAAATTGTTGAAAAAAGGCCATTTTTTTCCCGACCAAACCCATGTAACCCTTTAACGAGCTGTTTATCCAAAAACCATGGCCGGGATTATTTATTGTTTATGCTAGCTGCGCTTAACAGCTTTTAAAAAGAAATAATCTGTTACTGAAAAGGAATTTTTTTTTAAAAAAACAAATTTTACTGTCCTAAGTGACCACTAGTTCCATAGCTGACTACATTTTTTTAAAGATTTCTAACGGACTACTGGACCAGATGGAGTATTATTTTGCAACGCAGCAAAACAACTTTAAAGTACGTTACCGTGGAAAATATGACAACTTTGCTAAAAGCGCTAAATACAGCAGATATACTAACTTATATTTAAAAACTTATTTATAAAAATGAATAACTAAGAAACAGACTATATTAATTACTTTTTTATCCTCTCCAATTTTGTTACAATTTTTTAATTCAGCCTACGATTTTTTTACTCTTCACGATACGGTTGTAAAATATATTTCTTGTAAGACACCTTGTAAGTTTCTATTAAATTTACATGAATATATGAATATTCTTAGAAAGAAAATTAAAATTTATTACGAACACGTAGTAAAATAAGTATAAAATATAATAAAAATATTTTTAACGCCCGCACTGCCTTACATCTCATACACCGTCATTTTCCAATGTATATTTATTTTGCAGCACCTAAGGGCACCCCAGGGTTTCATACAATTTCGGCGTTTTCGCAAGAATTCCGCTCACGTAGCCTAATAAACAGAAGGTGCTAAAGGAAGGCCCTGGCAGGGCATTTAAAAATAATTTAATTTTGAGGCCTTTCGTAAAAGGCTTTTGGATTTTAATTTGTAAGGTATGCCAAAGACCCACAAAGAAGGGATCTTGTTAACTTATTAATTTATAATTTACATATTATGGTTAGTCTTGTATAGAATGTCCCACTTTGAAGTTGCGTGGTTTAGGATCTTAGTTACAGTAGAACGGTTAAATAGCAAAAATTTAACTAAATCACAGTCGCGACATAGTTTGGGGATTTTTTGTTTTTAAAATATTTGGAGAAACTTAAAGTTGCCTTTTTGAAAATAGGCTCTATTTCATTTCTAAAAGGTTTTCAAATCTTTAAGCGCATTATTTGTAGTGAATTTGGAAAAATAAACCGATCCTTACTAGTTTGACATTTTATTAAAACCAATAAAACAAACATATTTTGTATTAAATCAATCAATTCAAAAATTAACAAAAATCTTAATTTTAACCTTATTAATTTTGCGTTGCCAGTTGCCTGACACCCCGGATAAGTCACTCGGATTCGCGCCATATAGTCCTTCCCGCTGTTTTATGTGGCGGAAATTATTTTCGACCTGACCAACCGACTTAACCTGCAGCCGCTGTGTCGTATCTCCCCACAGCACCGGCGAGCTAGTTTATGCAGGATTTAACACGCAAGGGGGCAATATATTTTTCCGCCTTTAACCAGTACGATTTGATTTGTCGCATGGGGTATCGTTTTATTTGTTGCTGCCATGGTTGCTGCCTAGCTTCCGCGTGTTTAAATGATGTACAGGGTGTCCCATTTTCGACACTTTAATAGAGTATCTCCGTAATTGTTAGTGCTATCAAAAAAGTAATATAGGCATTATGTGCTCTTTTTTGGTCAAACTAAAAATGAAAAAATGAAAATTTTAAAATTTTTGCTCGCTAAAGAGATACGGGGCAAAATCAAAAAACTGTCAAATTCAGAATGACCTATAAGGCAATATAGTTAAAAGAGATACAGAAAAATGTTTTATACAAAAGTTTCTTTAAAATGATTGTGAAATAATCTGTCGTTTTTAGAATAAGGATACGGGGTCAGGTAAAAAAGTCATAGGAACCTAACCTCATTTTTTAAGCGAAATACCCTGTATATTTTAATCTAAAAAGATAGCATTAAAAATTATGTTTTCAAAAATATAACACACCATGGATGATATTGGTTTTCTATGCGATTTATTTGAACTTGAATATCATTACTGCCTGATTATGGGCCTCAACAAATCGTAACTTGTTTATTTCTTCATTTTTTTTTTGGTTTTCATTATTATAAGTTTTTAATCTGGACTTTGTAAAAGAGTAGTATGTTTTTAAATAATGTTCCATTGACTTTTATTGTGAGTTCCCTAACAAGCAGTTTAAGACAGACAAGACATACATTACACTTTTATACTTTATGTGCTATCTATTTCGTGCCGCCAGCCGTCACAAACAAGAAACATCGGTTGGCAGCTGGAAAAAACAAGAACGAACAGCGAAAGAACTGCAGGTTTATAATGCGGTCGCTCTGAAGAAATCGAAACAGTTATCAGAGCAGGAAAATTTATCGACTTGCACCTGTTCTGACCTGTTCCGAATAAAAAGCCACTGTACAGAAGGGCACTGGACCTGTAAGGGGAACAACAGAGCGTCAAGAATGCCGACTAAGACTTTGGACTCTTAGCTTTAGCTTAACTTAGACGATTACAAACCAGTGGTTTTAAGAAAATAAAACAAATTCTGAGATTTTTTCTTACCGTTCCCACTGGCTGTTGACTACTAAATCGAAGCAACCAACTGCAATGGTACAGAGATGTAGGATCACCAATGGAACCAGAAACCCAGTGATCTTTAGTTATAATTAGAGATCGCTTTTATTTGGGTACGCATGATGGTAAAGCAATAGTGCGAAGGAGACGTGGTTAAAAATGTTATTTAAAGTTTGATTTGAAATAAAGCATTTTTTTATGTAGGAACTTCACTTACTCTCAGCATTATCTATCTAACAAGGATAAAATTTTCGGCGACTTAACAGTTGCTTTAATTGAATGGCACCTTGCGACCTGCTCAAAATATAATATCCACGTTTTGGTAACAATTTTTGTCATGTCAAATAATGATTTTGCAAGCTATTCATTCGTTTGTATATGTTAATTGTAAATTAATTGTAAATTGTATATGTTGCACTCACATGGCGTAATTGTCCATTTCATGATCCGAATGTCCAGTTTCTGAAGTGGAACCAGATAGTGTAATAATATTTTATTTTACCACCTGAACAATATGTTTGTCCAGTTCATGAAATGGATATACCATTTTTCCACTTGGTGAAACGAGACGGTATTACAGCATCTGGACACAATAATCATCCATTTCCTGTACTGTATATTTGTCATTTATCTAGTTACTGTAATTCAATGCAATGACCCAACATTTTTGGTTAGTTGTGGTTGGTTGTGGTTAGTTTTTTGTGTAATGGTGATCAAGAAGCATATACAAATTATCTTTGATATTAAACATTTTTGCTTTAGTAGTTCAATATAATGTTCATGCCAATCAAAACACCGACGACTGATTGTTTCACTAAGTGGACAAATGCCAAATATACAGTACGAGAACTGGATGATTTTTGTGTTCAGATGATGTAATATAGTCTCGCTTCTCTAAGTGGAAAAATTACATATCTATTTCATGAACTGGACATAAAAATTGTCCAGATAGTGAAATAAAATATTATTAAACTATCTGGTTTCACTTCACGAACTGGACATCCAGTTCACGAAATGGACAACTACGCCAAGTGGGTACGACATATATATTTAAATAATACATAATTAAATGTTTTCATCCTTTGTTACCGTATCCCCCCTTTAATATGTATTATGTTTCTTTAGGCTACAGCGTACCGCTACTGATTTACAATAATAAACGGTAAAATATGCCGCGCCGCCCAAGCAATATAAAAATGCCTACACCAAGAAAGTAAATATAGCATATTACATACGAGATGTGTTAGCTGATACATCATTCTGATGTCGACGTCACTTTTGGGATATATGTTGTAAACACCAGGTTTTTTCGAAAAATGTATAATGTATTACTTTCAGTGGTGTGACTGGATTATATTTATAATACATAAAAAATATAAAGAAATAATTAACAATAAGAAAATATATCTAAATATGGTCTTAACTTTTATCGTATAGCACCGTTGTTTGTACATTTAAAATATTTAATTAAAAACTTTAAATAATCCGTTCTTGTAAAAATCACTTATCATATTTTACGTTAAGGAGAAAAAGGGGATGCTATGTATTACAGATTCGACAGATCTAACCTTAAATATGCCATTAAAAGCTTGTTAAGCTTTAAAAACGTAAGCATTAACGTTAGTACTGGCAGTTACATTAATTGTATGTTAAGTTTTTAAATAATTACAAATCAAATTGCTCTTGACATATTTAAGATTTTTAATGAGGTCTAGCATACTCTGCTGCTCGACAAACTTTCTTCCTTCGTTCTTCTACTTAAACTTTGTGCTTGAATTCCTTTCTAATCCACGTATATGTGTACATCGCGCTTTACCATCATGTGTATCTTAGGCTTAGAACCGGAACCAACTATTTATTTTCTTTACATTACCATATTTTCCTTTTCACGAATAATCTCATTTATACTTCTGCTGTCGATAGTATCTTTCTCTGAAATGCCCTTTTTCTTACGCTTGTCTCTAAGATTGATTTGGAAAAGGAGCGAAAGACATAAAGATATTTTTCTTATAGGACCTTCAATAAATATTTAAATAGGTAACCAAAAAAATCTGGTTGTTGTTAAGTGCTTTAACGTTTACGATTAGTGTTGCAAAAAAAGTATATCATTTCTCATTTCATACATATGAACTCTAGAACCTAAACACTCTTCATTTGTTTCAAATCATAGGCTACCTTTTAATACTGTGCCCATATCTGGGGAATACCTTCTTTCACAACACTTAGAACTCTTAATAACCCTTCTTCTTCTTCCCTGGGAGCCGTCTTGATTCACTACCGGAGGCAGCGCAGCCTCTTGGGCTTTTTTGTGCCCAATCTCTCATCTTTTATATTAATCCTCATATTAGTCTTGTTCCTTTCACAAGTCTGTATAACCCCGAGACTGGTTGGTTGATATATTCCTGTGGGCTCATTTTCGGTTGCCCAAATAATGCCTGTCTTTTGTGATTCAACGCTTCACATTCGCACAGTACATGGTAGGCTGTTTTTTCACCCCGTCGCACATTCTGCAACTTGGATCCCCATCCTGTGTAGGTGTCCTCTTAGGTTATCGTGCCCTGTTAGCAACCCTACTGTTATGCGAAGTCTTTTCCTGGTTTGTCTAAGTAGTTCTTCCTTCGTTCTTCTGGATGGGCCCCTTATAAAGCTTTTTTCAAGTCTTATTCTACCAAGGTTTCCCCAGTATTCCTTGTGTTTGTTTCAGATCCATTCCCTGGTTTGCCCTCGTGCTGTGGTTTTGGTCACTCCATGGGCAGGTTCTGGTCCAAAATATGGTGTGGATGATCCATGTCTGGCTAGCTCATCCGCTTTTTCGTTGCCTTCTATTTCCGAATGTCCTGGTACCCACAGAAGAGTTACCCTGTTGCGTTCTCCCAGGCTCCAGTTCTTTTTGGCATTTTCATGTTAGCCTCGACGTTACCTTGGGGTTTGCTAGTGCCCCCAATGACGCCTGGCTGTCTGTTATTATGCAGATTCGCTTGTTTTTATAAGCCCTTCTGTTATTTTCTTTTGCACAGTGCAGTAAAGCATATATTTCTGTTTGAATTACAGAACTGTGTGTTCCTAGTGAAATGGAGAATTGTGAATTCCTCATTTCACTGTACACGCCCGCTCCAGTTCCCTGCTCGGTTTTGGAACCGTCCGTATACCAGATGATGTCTCTAACCCTGTCGGGGAGATCGGGTTGCTGCCACTCACTTCAATCTGGAATTTTTACCTCGAAGTTTTTGTTAAATGAGTATTGGGTGATCATCTGGTCCGTTCTCTCGTCCAGGATGGTACCGCCAACCTAACTTTTTATGTTGTTGTGTCCGAAACTAGCGTAGACACCAGTTGTTTTTTGTTGCAGTCGAAAGTAGCCCATTCTTGTCTCTCCCATCACTATGAGGTTAAGTGGTGGAAGATCTTGCTGTTGGAGTTGTTTTAATTGCTCCTGTTATAGCTAAGCAAGCAAGTCCCTGTACCTTGGCCAGTTCTGTAACAGCAGTTCTTTGTCGCATTTTTGTCCACCATACCAGTGATGCGTATGTTATCGCAGGCCCTACCACCATGGTGTATACCCAATAACCATGTTTGGTTAAAGGCCCCATGTTTTCCCATAAGCGCGTCTGATTACATAAGAGTCATCTCCGGTTTCTTTCTTATTTTCTGAAGATGTTGGCTCCAGGTAAGTTTAGAGTCTAGGATGACATCTAAATATTTTACCTGTCCCACAATCTTAATTGTTTTACCTCGTAGGTTCAGGGGTCCTAAGCCATCTAGATTTCTCCTTTTGGTGAAGGCAACTATCGCTGATTTGGAAGGGTTTATGTTTAGTTCTTCCTTTCTCGTCCATCTGGTAACTGTATTTAGGGCCTGTTGCATTTTATCCCTAACAGTATTATTAAATTTTCCTTGGGCCATAATGACGAGGTCGTCTGCGTATCCCAATGTTTTAATAACCCCACTTCCCCAAAAACCTATGTCTATTTGCTTATCGACGAGATGTGGAGCATAGTTTTCTCTTTTGCAGGTAATTTACTGCTTAAAAAAATATTCAATATTTTTCCTTTCCTTGCGGTTCTAAAAGAGGCAACACATGCACTGATTTATCTTTGCATTTCATGTTAATAAACTGCCTCTTACTTCACTTTATAGGCCACCGATTATCAACTTTCGTGGACTGTCCTAAGATAAAAAATATATATTCTTCAAAATTGATCAGTGCAGATAATTAAAATTAAAAAAGTGTAGCTTTTAAAGAAGAAAAATCTGTTGTTCTTAGGTTTATTAAGTCCGGTTATAAGCTACTTTCTGTAACGTAGCTCGAACACCACTCTGTGTAATATAAGCTTGTCAGCCACTGACAACATCTCCCTTAATGCTTCCATTAAGTTGCTACACACGTATTTCGTTTGTTTTATATTTTCCTCCGTATCAATTTTGATTAAAAACAATAAACCTCGTTGTTTTGGAAACGGGCGTTGCTGCTGTTTACCCAAGTTCGTTCCTATTTCGAATGTGTACACACGGCACGCACTGGATCAAATTTTGTTTGAGTGTACGAAAACACAATTACCAACTTGTAATTACGGCTAAAAAGTCGCTCGAAGGTATGTTTAGGGTCTCTGCGTTGTAGATTTAAGCTAGGTAAATATTGAACGCTTTATAAACAAGAATTAAGTAGTAAATAATAACGGTGACGGGAAAAAATTTATCACTTTATCTCTGTTAACAGGCACCAAAATGTCACTTTTTATAAAACTACTTTTTTCGCTGGGAAAAAAGGATTTTTTTTCCAGATATATAGTCCAGTAAATGAAAAAACAAAGCTGTAAATAAATCTGTACAGTTTTCCCATGTGGCGCAATTCTTAGGTCTTTGGGGATGGTTTCGAGCAAAAAAAGTTTATCAACATTAACAGGTGGGAAAGGGCTGAAAATGGCCCCTCAAGGCCCAAAAAATGGGTTTTCCGCTAATATCTGCCAAAATATGCGAATTGGAGAATTTTTGGTTTAACAAAAAATGAAGATCGCCAAAAATAATTCTTATTTTTTTTTGAAAAATCGATAGTTTTCAAGATAACGGGACTTAAAAGTCCTCTCATTTTAGCTGCCGCTCTACCGCTAGAATGCCGCCATCTTTATGGATTCACTTATAAGGCGGGCGGACGAATTGTTTCATTACTCGGGACTCGGGCAATAATGTACATTTTTTAATCATTAAAAGTTCATCGGAATGGGAAAACCCGTACCTATCATTGCATATGAGTTAGGGACCATTCTGATTTTTCTATAATTTAAAAAAAAAGGGGTCAAAGTTTTTGTTTTATAATATTTTGGGAGTATCTCATTAATTTATTGATATTTAAAAAAATGGTTTGTTATTAACATTTCTTTTTTATAATGAGACCTTAGCAAGTGTTTAATGATCCCAGAAAATTTTCTTCACCATCTTGCTTGCGTTTTGATAAAAAATTGTTTTGCCCATCTGCATATTTTAACCGCATATATCCAGTATGGAATGTTATGGATTTTTCGACGGCCGTTTTTGCGAAAAATATTGGTGTTGCGAAAAAATGGTATGGGCCATTTTACACATTTTAGATGTTTATCTACCGTTATCTAAAAAAACACATTAGTTTTAATAGAACAAGTTAAAGTTGAAAAGTTCAGTTCTTTGGGGGCTTACGGTGGAAACATTTATTATTAATATTTTTTTTGGTTATGCTAAATATTTATAGTCTAAGTCTAATATTATTATTCATAAGAGAACGTTAAGAATTTTTTATATGAAAAACCTTTTTAAACATTTTATTTAGGACTACTCACCAATTTATTTAGTGTTTTAATTTAGAACATGGGGGTTAAGGGAGAAAAAACATTCCTGAAAAACTTTTAAAAATTAGTTTTTATTTTTAAAAGCATTAATTAAAATTACTTAATAACTAAAAGTTAGTTTATGGTTAAAATTTCATTACGATTTCTAAACAAATGACACATTTTTAATTATAGCGAATGCCATGTTATCAAAATGTATTAGGCATTTTTTGGCCAATGTTTCATTGAAAAAATGAATTTTTACATGTGCAGTAATTAAAAATGCTTTGTATTTTAGTAGAAAATGTCCACCGGCGTTAATTATCCATCATTGTGGTAAAATTTGTGATAATGACAATAAAATGGAAAAAATTGTTCCTATTTCTTTTATTTTTCTGTCCACCATTGGCAGGTATATAAATAAACACTTCCACAAGAAATTCAACACCAGTAAGAGCAAATCACCTTGTAAACACACAGAGCATGCCGCCTGTGCAAAGACGAAGCGTTGTTTTGCCTGCTCTGCGCATAATCCAATACGGCCGCCTGCATCCACAGGAGATAAGAGCCTTTTTCCTAGGATTTACCCGATATTCCAAGTTGCAATAGCCGTTCCAGGAGCATCCTCGGAAAATTCAAGTAAATGCAATTTGAAGCTGGTGTCTTGCTCTTTTAGAAAAACTTTCGAGACCACTCTGGCCGATGTACTGTGTCATTTTTCGAGCTGATAGGATTTCTTATAAATTCTTGTTTTACCTCGAATTATTTGAATTTCTTGAGTATATTGAAGAATGTAGACATATTTTTTTAAAGATCTAACCCTCCCTTTAAAATAATACTCTTAACATGTTGCTTATAATGCGTACAATGATCAAAATCTGATTTTTTAATTAACAGGATGAGGCGGTCAAAAAAGCTCACAACTTGCAAAGCTCATAACACAAAAAAATAAGTCCAGCCAAATGGTAGGAATAGTAAACACATAACTCAAAAAATATATCTGACCCTCAAATTGCTATAATTTTCAAGTTAAAACATAAATGATTAAAATTAAGGTCAATAAACGTTAATTGACTATGTCTTACTGTTGCAATAACATTATTTATTTATGAACAGGAATTTGCTAACTTCTGTGCAAGAAATAAAGGTTTAGACTTGTTCTTTTGTTTGGTATATTACTTACTCTTCACGAGATTTTTTCACGTTTTAGCAAAAATTCAATTTTAGTATGGAAACTGTCGGAGAATTTTTGAGTTATCAATTTCGTGCGCTTGTGCAAGTCTTTAGGGGTGAAAATTTCTCAAACTTGGAACAAAAATATTTTGGATGTGTAAATAGCCATTTCTAGCAGACAATGTTTCGTTCTTTCAAATGACAACGTTATTTTTAAGAAAAAACTATTTCCTAATGAAAAAAAAGGTTTGAAAGCTCACGGGGTAGTTTCATACTCTTTTCGAAACTTCTCAGCAAGGATTCGTTGATTTTTTGCCTCAAAATCTAGTAAGCCAAATTTTATCAACTTTGGTATCGGTTAGAGGAAAAAACCGTTACCGAGTGGACTATATATCTAGTTTAATATTTTTTAAATAATATTTTTGTTGCGGATAAAGCAAAATAAAACAAAAAAAAAGATTTACGAATTTAGACAATGAACAAGTTTGTTTTCCAAGCTACTGTGGGTAACGGGTTAAATAAAGATAATTAAAGTTTACCAAAGTTTATAAAGCATCTTCCAAATCCGCCTTTATTTATTAAATAGGGATATTTATTTACGCCATAATGCTCTAAATATCCAAATTTAAATAACTTTAATACCTATAAGCGTTCTGCCTACCCTTACTTAACCCCTTTCGTTAGCAAAACAGCTTTTAGGGTAATCTCACCGCACTTCTTAGTTAAGGCGTAAATTTTTGATATAGTCTAATGCTTTTGCAAGATGTTAAGGGTATTGTTATTAAATAAAAACATCTCAATGGGTGCAAACAGAAATTAAAATTTACTGCCTTGGAATAGTCCAAAAATAATGTTGATTATCGTCAGTAAAGTTGTATAGAGCGTATTTTTTATATAGAGTAATATATTAAAAAATATTACAATGTATCAACTCCTAAACAACTATTTACAATTGCACAGGCCCACAAAAAAAGAAAAGTGGTGTGTGCTGGGTGTCAGACTAAGATTTTCTGGTGTATTTTTTCCGCTGAACAGGAATCTGAAGTCAACATTGGGGGTCAAACAGCAAAAAATCAAGAAAAATCCAAAAGAACCGACTTGGTACATTTACCGGCAGAAACCTGCTACCATGGCATGTTTGGACTACGTCTTCATAAACTATAGGAGATACAAAAAATATCATATAACAAAAAATAAAGCTTTTTAAATTGTCTATGTAAAAAGTAATTTAAACATTTTTGATAAGATAAATAATAAGGGAGATATAAACCAAAATGTAATTTTGACAAAAAAATTTAGTCCAAAATAAAAAAAAATATTTGTTTCTATTGATGTGTTTTTTGTTTTTTTTTTTATAAAAAGTTATTAATTTTATTTATCCCAAATCACTCAAAATTTGCCAAAAAAATCCAAAAATATAAAAAAAAAATAGTTATTGAATATAGACAAAAAGGTTATATAACCTAAATAAAAGGTCTTGTAAAAATACATAGTTTATGCCAAATAAAGTTTTATGTTATAGGTTTTAGGATATTGACGTTTTAAATTTAAAAAAAAAAAACGTCAATATCTGAAATTACGTGTTTTTTTTTTTGTTTGCTATTTGACCCCCAATTTTGACTTTAAATTCGTATTTGGCGACAAAAAATACGGCAGAAAATCTTACTCTGACACTCAGCACACATCATTTTTATTTTTTTCGTGGGTCTATGTTATTTAAAATAAAGGTTATTAAAAAAAACATTTTCACGTTTTGAAAGTGTTTGGTATAACATTTATCGTGGATTGTAAACGTTAGGGTTTGTATCTGTATATTTAAAATGGATTTATTAATTGTTTATGTTTATTGTAAAAAACAGAATAAAACTAATTTATAATATAAATTTTACGTAATAATTCTTTTTATCTATATATATATATATATTATTATATATATATATATATATATATATATATATATATATATATATATATATATATATATATATATATATATATATATATTATATTGATATATATATATTATAGTATATATATTTATTTGTCTGTCCACGTGATTCTGAAGTTATGGCTTGAGCTAAAATCATGAAATTTGGCACAGTGGTAGACTTTAGCAGTGGCTAGAACCTAACAAAGCCCGTTTTTTGAGTTTCGCCCCCGGGACAAAAATAGGAGCAAAAAAGTGTTTTTTTACCGTTAGCCGTACGGAAGGCGTCTTACGGAGACAGAGGCTACTTAATATTGTCTCTCGCCTGGCGGAGACAGTCTTTTCATCAATATAGTTAAAAAGTTATAACTTTAGTAGAATCAGATTATTTTCTTAAGATTAGGATAAAGTTACACAACTACTACAATTAAAAGAGCTTAACATCTATATTAATTGTAGTTATTAATATGTGCTATTCGCCTTCTAATTAGATAATTATTAACAATTTAAATAAAAAAACAGAAAAACTATTTTCTCTTGAGACAGTCCACAAAGGCTGAAGGCCTAAGTACTAACGTACCGTGAGTGTTCTTAAATGTGGTAAAAGAGAGTTTATTCAAACAGGGCTTAAATATTTGAGGATTTGGAGAAGAAGGGAAAACTTCAGCGGACAGAAAGTTCCACAGTCTGGACATTCTGGGCATGAAAAAACAAACAAAGTGAAAATAATGCACAAGAGTGGCACTACGTGTTGCTTTATTGGGAGCTGCCAGAGGAGAAATTATACTGGTCAACTCAAAACATAAGTCGTGAAAATACTTTTAAAAGAGGGACAGATTCCCTACAGCCCGCCGGTGGGCAAAATAAGGATGATCTTCTGTAAGTAAGGAATCATTAATAAGACACATAGCTCGCCTTTAAATAAAATCAAGAATGGAAAAAGTTGGGGGAGACACTATTCCTTACACATAAGAGCAATATTCTAAAGGGGATCTGGATTTGGGATAGATACAAAGTGTATAGATTAGAAGAGGATAAATACTTTTTGGAACGAAAGGGAAATCCAAGCTTTTTTGAAGATGCTAAGGCTATAGACGTAATGTATTTTTGCCAGTTAGGATTATTTTTAAAAGAAGCGCCTACAAGGTTAAGTAACTCTTTGTTTTGCAGAACTTGGCCACTGATAAGTAAAGGATGAGCATTGGCAGGCTTTAAACTAGGCAATGTTTTCTTTATTTTCTAAAAATTAATTTAAAAAAGTTCCAGAAGAATAAAAATTAAAAATAAAATAATTACATGTGTTACAAGTAATGGCAACAAAACTCTTAATAATTTTTTTAAAAGCCAGTGTAATGTTCATTTTTATGATAAAAACACGATGAAGTTACACAGCTTGGCTAGTAGAGGGGTTTTGTCAAACACACAACCCATACCTTAACTCCAAAGTTTATAAAGTACATTTTCTAAATTCTACTTATTTTATGTATTTTTTTTTGTGTGTGTTATCTTTGAGTGTGTGAGTTATATTAATTTTTTTCCAGTATTTTTTCATTACCCACGTCAGTTGTTTCCTCCAAAATTTCGTTACCATTTACTTTTCCCTATAATTAATTAGGGCTTCGGTAAATATTTACAAAAATTTCAACAATAAATATTCAAATTTTGTCCCAAAAAATGGAGTCTCATCGTTTTTTTCCGCCGACTCTTTATATGTGACACTTACACTTAAGAAATTTGGGAAACCGTAAACTATAGGAGGACTTTAATATTCAACAACACTCAGTATTAAGCAGATTAACGACCTCCTTAACGGACGTACCCTTCCCACATGGGGGTAGCCCACTACCGGCCCCTCAAACCACCAACTGTTAACCGTTAACCCCTGGACTCCCGACTATCGGTACGGTTATCTATTTATGCTTTTTCTCTAATAATTATTTTCATATATTTTAATTATTATCTAAATCTAATCGTGATCAAAACTACTGACCATGAACTGGCTTGTTTAAAAACCATGCCTTAAATTTTATTTAACTCCTGCCTGGCACTAATTGTTTTCAATATTTTTAAAAGTGTATCAATGTTTATTTTATTGTTTTCATACTGGATGTAAATATAATACTAAATAATTGCCCTAGTAAAATATTTAATAAAAAAGTCTTACATTTTATTTGTAGCAAAAAACAATGTATGGTTTGCCAAACTTACCGTGCTAAATCATTTTGTCCTAAGAAAAAAGAGAGAAATTCGAACAAGCCCTTTCAGGCGATCTGCGGGCTCACATCTCGAACAAACAACATTCTGTAGTTTTTATCTCCGTAAAAATCTTAAAAGCAAATTTAATGTTTTAAAAGAAAGGTCAATTCATTTTTTGGGGCCAGTACTTGAGCTAATCTTTTTCGGAAAAAGGAGCTTTTCACTTGTAAGTAATGAGAAATGAGAATACAGAATTAAACAGCCAAAATGATGGATCGATGCGTGCGAGAAAAAACCCGTTTGGACATTTTTGTCAGCAGCTCGTTTAATAATAATATAGATTAAGAAAAGACAGTGGCATAGATTTAATCATTTTCGTGACCGAAATTGGATAACAGTAAATAAGGCAAATAATTTAAAACTGAATTTAGAAGAGAAAGCCAAAATAAATCTTTACCACCTTCAGAGCTTAAGACTCTTAAATGAAATTACAATGCAAAACAAGATAATTGAGTTAAATGATCGAATTATATATACTTACTAAATTCAAAGCAGAAAAAACAACAAACATATTATTAAGAGAAGACTTTAACTTGTATGCGATTGTTAAAACAACCCTGGGCCTCTCCAAGGGTATGTATGTTCTTATTTTCTCAAACCATTCCAGTTAGCTATGATCTGAACGACTAAGGGGGGCAGTTACTAATGTTTGCTTAAGTTTAGGATTGAAAGTAAGAAAAAATTAATTGAAATCAAGACTGAAAATTAAAGAAAACTAGGTGGGTTTTATAATAAGATTAGTAAGCGAGTTACTCACTTAAAAATGAAATAAAATAAATTTCTATGCTTCTGGTTAGTTGCGCTTTACCATTTGTCAAGTTACAGTAGTGCAGTTTTAATATACTCAAAAAAATATATATTTATTATGGTTATTCCAACCTTTTTTTTTAATATCGTACTTTTGGTAGTATATTAGTATCCCTTTTAGTTCTTAACGACATTTTCTGAGTTACCCTGTCTTTTATTTTAACAACCATGTACGCCCCTGGACTTTGATGTCCTCAATACGTTATTTTATAAATTTAATATGGATGAAGAAAAGAGAAAATTTATCATATTTTTTGGCGGTGTTTTAAAACATATAAAATTTAAGGGTTAGTTGCAGGTCAAACCGATTTGAGTGCCGAAAAACGAAAAGTGCTTCGTAATGTTGGTTATCGCTCAACTTTCGTTCTTTTGTTAAAAACGGCTCGAAACTTTTTTATATTAAAGTAGTTTTTTTACCTTGAAGAGGCCTTGTCTAACAAGCAATATTGGTTGACTTTCAGTTTTTATGATGGATAAATTTGACGTCAGTTTAATTATAAAACATGTCCCAAATTATAGTGGCCATAGAAAAATTAAAAACAAAACAGTTTCACTTTACCTTGTGACAAGAAAAGATAAAATTACTTTTTTAGAGTGCAAACCCATTTTCTTTATATTCAATGAGAGGTAATTTTTTTTATATGTTTAATTGATTTTTAACGCAAAATCCCGAACTAAATTCTTTTTTGACAAATAGTTGACATTTAAGGTATGCCTTGTTGCCAAGAGTTTTTATTTTAATCTTTTTGTTAAATTTAATCCATTGTCAAGTTAATTGTTAACTTTAACAACGAGATCGTCACTTGGCCGTTACTGGTTAAAACCTAATTTTCTGTCAATGGGTTTTATTAAATAATCCCTAATAATTATATTTTAGAGAGGTAAATTGCATTACAGAAAGGGATAATTGAAAATTAGTTTAGTAAATTGTATTTCAGAAAATAATAATAATTGTAATAAGTATAATTTGTAATTTCTATGCGAATAAATAAAATTTTATCGGATGCGTGCTCCAGGCTAATTATAGAGTTGTATTAGATTTTGTGGGCACTTTGAATTGAAATTGAAACAACAATTGACTGAAATTAAACACATGTTGAAATAAAATTATATTTTTATTACTTACCAATTTTTAACAGTCTTTTACTATTTTCATTGTCCATAAGAGGAAATATACTGTAGATTTAATAAAAAATTACTAAAAAAAAAAGAAAGGGAATTTAAGTAAATATATTTTTCGAATATTCTAATACCCCAAAATTTATCATACATTTATAGAATTATCTATGCTGATTTTTTGCGATCGACATTTTGTATCAGTTTACAAGGCCGGGAAATGGTCTATTAAAATACAAGTCAAAATGTTTACGGACAAGGCGACGAAAGATCCGGGTCCGGAATTTCTAGACGAGTACTTTAATGACATTTCACGGCCGTGTATCGTACAACGTTTTATTTTATACTGTTTTATCTTTTTTTGATAAGTAAATTAAAGTGTGAATATTCGGATAATATGAAGGTGTCATTATTGTCAAAATAGGGTAATTAAGGTAAACGTAGCTACAATAATATAAGTTGTTGATCTTGTTATCTTTAAATTGGTTGCTTACTGTAACAAAATAGCTTGTTGATTGACATTTTCTTGTCTGTTAATTAAGCGTCCCTTTTATTGATAAGAAGAATAAAATGGATGCGGAATTTTATTTTAAAAGTTCTGAAGCGACGGCGAAATTTATCCCAGCCAAATTTTCCGGAAGATATCAAAAAGAATATGAGATATTTTGTAAATGGCGCAAAACATACAATGTAGAGAAAACAGTCAACGAAAACATTATGTTGGCTTACTTCTTAGATGTAGTAAGTGTAATTAGCTTTAATAAGAAATTATGGTAGTTTACTAACTTTATTGGTTTTTTTGTAGTCAAAAAAGTCCAGTAGTTCGACATTGTAAGCGAAATACTCTATGGTTAAATCAATGTTGATGATCAATGAGAACGTAGATATCTCCAAATTTTCAAAAGTAATATCTTTCCTAAAAAAAAGTCAGTGGGTCATCAAGCAAACCAGTCCAAAGTGCTAACTTGTATTGTTTCGGGTTGTGGCACTGTTAGGCATAGCTGGAGGGTGTAAAAGAGAAGAACTGTACAACCTAAATAATGCGGATCTACAAGATATGGGATCCCAATTAATTGTCAGCATCAACCACACCAAAACTTATGTTAAAAGGGTGTTTACTGTAATTGAAAAATAAATTCTGCAAACCTTGCGTCAATATCACAGGTTACCTTTAAAACAGATCTCGGAAAAGGCATTTTATGTTTAGTATAGAAAGGGTAAATGTGTGAGCCAACGAGTTGGATACCTACTCGTTGGCTCACGGATAGGAGGAGCACCCAGAAAAATTCCTGAATTTTTGAAACTGCACTGTCTTGAGAGGTATACAGGGTATTATTTCCGAAGGACGTCGGCAACGCTTTTAGCCAACAATGCAACGCTGGAGCCGATGTTAGTGTATTAAAGCGTCAGGGTGGCTGGAAGAGCACGTCTGTGGCAGAACAAATACGTGGAAAAGTCTTTGAAGAGTAAAACAAAGGTGGCTCAAATGATCCAAGGTGGGGGGAAACGTTTGTGCAGGTTCTTCACGGTCTAAGCCAAGCTTTACCATCTTTGGTAGCCAATAGTAGTAAATCAGGAGGTGTTCCTGCCCCTGTAAATATTTCAAATAATTTAAACTGCAGTATTACCGTTAAGTAATTTGTTATTTGCATTATAAAAATTGTTCAGAATTAAACCTAAGTTAGTAAAAATACTAAATTTCAGTTTTGGTCCGGTAAAGTTACTTTGCCGGCCTCGTCATGTAATGTATAATTTACCGGACTCAAACTGACATTGTAATGTAGTATATTAGGGTCAAGTATGAAATAAATACTTTTTTGCATGTTATGTGTGCCTTTAAATGCTTAATGCATTTTTAGGATATTTTACTCCACAGATACCGAATGACACAGGAGCGTGTATTAAGAAATGCTGATGGCTAATATTATGGTTCTGAATAAAACCTAAATAGACTTCCTAGTTTAATTACTCCTTGAAAATGTTTTAAAAACCATAAACACTTTATAAAAAAAGTAATTAAAAATAAACTTTACCAGCAAAAAACAAACTTGAACCTTATTTTAAGTAATTTTTTATCTTGCGTAACAGGTGTATACACTTTACGAAACACCATCATTTTTAATGTCCTCTCTGCTATATAGATCATCCATATTAATCATTTTAGACGTTGGCCCGAGTCATTAGTATTCATACCGACGCGACGTTCTTATCATGGTAGGAGACGTTTTCGATCACCTTTGTTTGATACACAAGGATGCCGTCTTAACGACACCAGTTTCTAACTAGGACACTCTCGTGTATTAAGTTTTTTGCTCCTATTACTCCCTTACATCCTAATGAAGTATAACTGTAAAAAAGTGAAGCCAATTCGGTCTATATTTTAATTTAATATGCCACTTAAAATCGTCTTAAAGGCAAAAAATAATCCACTTAATAAATAAAAAATTATTTGTCCAGTCGGTAGGGTGGTAGAAATCAATCTGTAAATTATGAGAGCTTTTTAAAAACGTATTACATTTTTAGTTCATAAATCGCACTTTTAAATCTTAAACTGTAATTTTGCGTAGTAAGCCGTATTTATATTATCTCAGTTATATTTATTAAAAAAAAAAAAAACGAAAAAAAATGGTCCTGTATTTTTATGAATGTATTTGTTTTATTTTAACTACTACAATATCTGCTACCTATAGGGAAAATTTCATGGCTATATAACTAAAGTTGCCCATTTTTAAATTACAAGTAGCTTAAATCTAACTCCCTCTTAAGAAATTTAAGTTTTAAGTCTATTTCTAAATCCTATTTTTAATACTATTAAATTTAATAATAAATTTTAAATGTAACCTTACAAAATTGAAGTGTGAAAACTAGTTACTTATTTATCTGTTAAAAATATTGTTTAAACTGCAATCCATTTTGTTCTATGCATTTATTATACACTGTTGATAAAAGGCTTTCGAAACTTATAAATTCTTATTTTGTGGCATTCCGAAGTTCTTGAATTGTACGATGTTAAGTACTGTATATTTTATTTTCCAAATAACCAAAAAAAAATATTCAGAATTGATAAATCTGGTGACCTTGGAGGCCACCTTATAGGACCATAAGTGCCAATCCAATGACCTGAAAAATTATTATCCAAATATGCTCTTACTTTTTGTGTATTAAGTGCTGGTTTCCAGAATTTGCATTCTGGAGATGCAGAAATAATTTTAATTTATATAGCTTTAATTTATGTTTTCATTGAATTTTTGGGCCGTGGTTTGTGGCAATCCTACTTGTTTTTAAATATTTTTGCAGGAGGTTATGGGCGTATTTTCTACGCTTGCCAAAACATTAATTTCCTTAACTTCTTGTTAAGGCTTGTCATAATTTTTTGAGTTGGGTTTTATAAAAAGAATATACCTTGATGTGGTTGCCTTTTTTCAGGGAATCTATGAATCTAATAAAACAATACAGGGTGCCACAGATTCGAGTGCATGCATGGGGATCTCGGAAACCGTAAGAGATACGAAGTCGGTTAAATTATGGCAAAGTTGCGTATTTAGATGCCTAACAATATGCCGTTTAGAAAGTTGTAAAATTCCTAGTACTCCGGAGATATCTGGAAAACCGAAATTTGCCGATTTCGTTTTATTTTTTTCTGACGTTATTTAAAGAGATATGGAAACCAAAAGACACTTTTTATGGCCACTTTTTAAGCGCTACAAAACAACGTTCAGAGATTTTCCGTACGACGTTTCGTTTTCGTTAAACCATCATCAACTTTATATTTTTAAATACGGACCTGGGTTTTTATTTAATTTTTTTGAAGCCCTTATTATCCCAATTACAAAAATGTATAACACTTCATATTTATTAACAAATATGGAACGCCCCCATAAGAAATGATGTGCGTTCCTTGTCTAACTCATTGTCTCTTATGGAAAATATGTTTATTTAACAGAAAAATATTAAGTGTTATACATCATTGTAATTGGGATTATAACTGCTTTAAAAAAATGCAATAAACAATTGAGTGTCGTATTTAAAAAAATAAAGTTGATGATGGTTTAACCAAAACGAAACGTCGTATGGAAAATCTCTCAACGCTGTTTTGTAAAGCTTAAAAAGTGGCTATGAGAAAGTGTCTTTTTTTTTTCTCTATCTAAATAACGTCAGAAAAAAATAAAAACGAAATCGCCAAATTTCAGTTTTTTCCGGATATCTCCGGAAGTACTCGGAATTTTACAACTTTCTAAACGGCATATTGTTAGGCACCTAAATGCGCAACTTTGCCATAATTTAACCGACTTCGTATCTCTTACGGTTTCCGAGATCCCCATGCATGCACTCGAATCTGTGGCACCCTGTATAGCATAACAAATCATTAAGCAAGTAAAAAATACCTTTCTATATACATTTCAGACATCGCTATTTTCGTTGCATCGTATAAAGCATTCCATCATATCATACATTTCGCTATTTGTGAAATTGGCATCTAGTGCCAATTTTAAGATTAAAACCATCGATTTAAGGTCTAAAACTACAAAATATCTATTCAGTATTTTTTTGCAAAGCGCTCATCCAACATAATTTAATGATTTTAAAACATACAGGGTGTTTCATAAGAAAAATATATGTTTATATATCTCGAAAATTTTAAAATTTTAAAAAAAATCTATCTACACCACTGGATTCTACGTAAAAATAAGTACGTATATTAGTTTTTTTTTGATATATCTGAAATACGAGGGGAGTTTAAAAATGGGCAAAAAAATTTTTGCCCTGCATTTGTCTCGTCTTTCGTTTCATCAAAAAAAAAAAAACTATCAAAAATATCTAATTATAACCGGAATACCCTTACAACGAAATCCGGACACCCTGTACTTCTAATTGGGTTATAGTAAATGTCAAAATAAAAAAGCCCACAATAATAAACTAACAAAAGAAAAATGAAATAAGATATAAAAACAGAATAGCAAGTAAATAATACTTCCTCATTAATTTTCTTTCCTCTTTTTTAAAACAATAAACAGAAAGAATAACAAAGTGTAGTTTGCTCTCGTTAAATCTTATCTTTTTGGGCGCTCTTGTTTATTAGTAGAGAGATAAAGTGAGCTAGTTATTATACGGTAAATAAGAAAATAAACAACTTGTTAAAAGCGACGTTATAATATTTAAATACAGCTAGCTTATTTTGTTTCATTAACAAGAAAGACAAATAAAAAAATTATTACATTTTGGGTTCATTTAAAGCGGATTTAAGTAGTACCCAGAGTGCTTCTACGTTTTTAACAACTGTTTTTCTTATTTTTTTTATATAATGTCCAAAATTAGACAAAACATATGTATCTATTTTTAATATAAATAATTAATATCATACACTTGAGAACGGACAGACACAGATCTCACGAAACGCTGTGTGAATGATGAAAATAATGTCAAAAACCATTATGTTTTTATCTAAATTTTGAACTAAACAGTTTAAAAATTTAAAAATATATATAACTTATTCTTTATATTAAAAGAAACCTTTATTTTTTTAAAGCAAACAAAATTGCAACATATGTTAAATAGAAACCAGAGTAAATTTTTTGTATGTAGGTAACTCTACAATAATAATACCTTTTTTTTAAAGATTTAAACAAACCTTTTAAAATTTAAATTTTATAAGCTACCCGAAGATGCCATTTAGAATTGACCAGTATCTTCGAGCAAACTAATAAACCAAACTCCATAAAAGGCCTGTTATTTACATATATATATAATATATATATATATATATATATATATATATATATAATAATATATATATATATATATATATATATATATATATATATATATATATATATATATATATATATATATATATATATATATATATATATATTATATATATATGTTATAGTCAATCCTCGAAGCTCCGGCGTTCCTAGGTTTGACTAGGTAATCCTCAGGTCTGACTCACAGTCTTAGTCAAAGCCCAAACAAATCAAGATTTTCGGCCTCTGACTAAAGAAGTCAAACTTGAATTAAAAAGTCTCAGTTTGTTAAATTAGATGTAATAAAACGATTATTTTTTTAATTTTAATGTTTATTGTTGTTATGTTGTCAGAGTTAAGCTAAAAAAAAATAGTTTCTATTCAGACATCGTGAGGTATTATGACATTTAGAATTGCACAATACGTCAGATCTCTTACATTTACAACCAACCACAACTATCCAAAACTAACCATAACTAACCGCAAGTATAAACTTATATAAACGTGTTACAAGTACAGTCGACGTTTGACCGAGTCTGCCAGTCGCTTCAAGAATCAACTAGGCAAAGCACGAAACAGATTATTTTACTTTCGACGTTTGATTGAAAAGTTCGGAACTTCTAGGTTTGACTAAAAATACTTAATTCAAAGGCCGAAATTGGAATTTATGGTTTGGCTTTGGTCAAACCTAGGATAAACCAGTCATTCCGCGATGAGACCGCATATCGACCTTTGACTATGACATATAATATATATATATATATATATATATATATATATATATATATATATATATATATATATATATATATATATATATATATATATATAATATATATATATATATATATATATATATATATATATATATATATATATATATATATATATATATATATATATATATATATATATATATATATATATTTTCCCCGAGATGTATAACAATACAGGGTTATTTATTTTCTATTTTCTACTTAACAGATTCGGTATATTTACAAGCTTGTTTCAAAGAGCCTAAAATTTTTTTAACATTGGTATACTTATTTGAGTAATATAATACTTGCGTGATAAATACCGCAAGACATTCACCATGGATAATAACATATAGCTGAGTCGATTATAAATGATGTAATTATGTAAATTTTAATTAAAAGTATACAGTCATTATTCTGAGAATAAGTCTAAAATAACACATTAACGGACCTTAATAGCCTGAATAATAAAGGAAACTTTTACTAGCATTGGCTAGTATTTACTAAATTTTATAATTATATGCTTAAATAATGAAGAAATCTCCTAAAAACTAAAATGCTCATATGTGACACTAAAACATTTAATGAAATGACATAAGATGAGACCAATGAATGTTTTATTGGACATAAAAAGGAGTAGTTTATGAACAAGTTTCAGACCTTTTAAATGAAAACAAAATTTTGGTATATTGTCAAGTTGGTTTTAGGAAAATAAATTCTACTGAAACTGTTATTTAAACTGTAACTAAAGATTTGAGGTTCTCGCCCACTAGAGGGACGCGGCGCGACGCGACGCGGTGCGATGCGACATGACGCGACGCGACAGAGTTGTTCATTTAAAATGTGGCAGTCAGTTGCGAGTTTTTATGGATAGCTCATCAAACGAAGATATTTTTGTAATTAGAGAAGTTGCTGCTATCGAGGAGGAAGAAAAGAAGAGTTTGGGTCCATGAAATTATTGGAGAGATAAACGCATGGGGAGAATTCCATTACTTATTTCCAGATTTAAAAAAAGATGCAAGAACATTTTTCAAATACTTTCCCATGTCGGAAGAAATGTTTTTTGAACTTCTCAGTTTAATACAGAAGTCTATATAACACCAAAAAAAGTTGCTTTCACATACCTTGAAATCAGAATCCACTAAACAACTTTTTTATTTATTAATTTTAAAAACTTATAATAATAATAAAATACAAATGTCACAAAAATAACCACAGATGAGCAAATGCAGTTATAACAGAACAGAGTAACATGTGAGATTCTTCACGATGATACCAGAAACATTTTCGCTTGCTTGCTATCCCGACTTGTCTCGAGCTGTCGCGACGTGTCGCTTTGCGTCGCGCCGCGTTGCATTGCCTAGATGGGCGGGCTTCGGTTTAATTACATGAAAAGTATCTCTGATGCATTTAATTGCGTCGCACTACGTCGCGCCGCGCCGCTTATCGGCGAGAACCTTAAAAAAGAGAGTTGGAACAACAAGAATAGATTATTACAGTATTTTGGATTCTAAGACAGTTTTTGAAACAACAGAGAAGTTTTACTTGAAAAATGTTACAATATGGCATCGGGAGTAAAGTGTACAAATGTTTTTAAAATTATTTAAGTAACAAATCACAAAAGCCAAAATTGGAAATATATTTTCAAATTAAATATTAACATAGGGGTTTATTAGAGAAGTATATCAGGTGCATGACTTTTTATTTTATATATAAACGACATTGATTCAGTTTAAGAAAATGTACAATTTAAATGTTTGCTAATGATACATTCATTTATATAAAAGGAAAAAATATTTTATTAGACTGAGACCGTATCTGCATTTTTTTTAATTTCACTTGTTCGCGTCCATCGATAAAAAGAAATCCTTCTGACATGTAGGAATATGATTTATCTCTCATTTAATAATTTGGCGCCAAAAATATTGATATTCGAATAACATTTGTGTAAGACTTCTACGGTAAATTATTTTTAAAAAATGTTCTTCTTGTAAAAAAAAATTAATTAAGCACTTACGAAGTATTGGAATTGGCTAAAAGTAAATAAATTAAAGTTTATTATTTACAAAACTAAATGTATGGTAATGGAAGTAAATAGAGACACTAAAAATATAAATATCAATATTGATAAAAATAAGTTGTTAAAAAGTGTAAACTCATTTACTATATATTCCTAGATTTAGAATTAAAGTTTAATAAACTTCTGTTTTTTGGGTTGTTAGGCCGTCGTCGGTGATTTGATGTAACGATGGCTGAGAAACCTTACACAGTTTATAGAGTTGAATATTTATTTGGAACACTTAATTTCTAAAATTGCATTAAAAATAAATTATTTTAATAGAAATAGATGTAATTTAACTTTTTATTTTTAATAAGATCTTTATAATACACTTATTTTGCATTATTTTTTTATTATGCAACTATCTTATATAACGCAGATTAAGTTGTCTTGAGCAGAATAATAATTTCTCAAAATAAAGCAATACGTATTACATTAAACATGGATAAACATACAAAAAAAGAGACTTGTTAAATCAGTTAGAATGGTTAAATGTTAAAAAATTCATTTTTTTTTACATTAATATAAAAATATTTATTTTTAAAGGTCAGCATAATTTGTTATGCAACATTAAAAACGAATTTATGGTTTTAAAAAATAATGAAATTTCCGCAGAATGCTAAATAAATCTTTTTACAACTTTCAAAAAGTAAAATTTTAATGTAAATTTAGTGGTCGCGCCAAAAACGACGCAAAGAACACGCTTTTTTGCTAAGTGGTCACATTTTACAAAAATTTTTATTGTCTACTAAAAATATGTTTTTTATTATTGTGTTTTATTGTATATATTATACTTGCGCTGGCAATTTATTAATAAAAAAGACAAAATTTAAAAAATAGTAGATGTTAATGCAGTACACGTAATATTAGATCAAGTAGCCTCGAAAAAAGAAATTTGTTTTTGTTTTGTTTTTACGGTTTCTCTAGTCGGTTTTAATAACACAAAAGAAATAAATAATTTATTACAGTTGTTCCCCAAATACCGACTATATGGTACCAAATTATATTCACTTCTTTTATAGGATATGCTAACGAGTGACCCTCTTTTCATTTGAAAAAAAAACCATAACCATAAAAAGGATTTTTTATACGTTTCTTCATGGCTACCAGAATTAAACTTTAAAATATAAAAAAATACAGCAGAAGTATCCTAAAATAACATACGATATGATTGTATTCAAAATGTCATACCTTATCTAAATATCTTGTCTCTCCGGTAGCGTAGTGGTCAGAGTTTCGGCTCGCCATCGCCACCCCTGCGATCCGGGTTCGATTCCCAGCCGGGAAGACATTTTTAGGTAGTAGTTATTTAAATAACGTCCGTGGTGGCACTACCGCGTTGTCTAAAATGTGCTGTGAAATGCAATATTTGCATGTTTCAGTGCTTGGACAGCGTTGACGGAACTGGGAAGGAATGGGTTAAACACCGGAAAACCCTCCACTCACTGTACTTTGGTACAAAGTGATATATATGTATATATAGGTAGTATATAACATGCATATATAATAATTCTTTGTAAGCTGTCATAAAGATAAAAAAATAAAAGAAAATACAGCGATACAAAACAATTAAATGCTTTAAATAAGGCCTATTTAAATTAAATACCAACATACAATATTTATTTTTTTTCTTAAAAAATAAAAAAATTACCACCTCTGAGAAACACCCGGTATTATATCTCCATTTATCTTCAGGTAAAATTTAGATTTAAAAATATTTCGCAATTCCCTAAATAAAGAATGGAATTGCTCCATGCACGTAACTTTTTCTCATTACGATATAATAGTAAATTTTTATTTAAAGTTGGAATGTATTTCTTGGAGAACAAATGCAAAGTTTTCTCAAATAAATAGGTAGTTGCCAGAAGTTGTTTAAAACTGGTATTATTTGTAGAAAAATTGAAAACATAATTTAGTGATGCAGCAGATAATGGAAAAAATGCAATTTTTATCTTCTAATATCCATAGTTTTTTAACAGTTTTAATAAGTGATGGAAAAAAATAAAAAATAAATAAAAATGTTATTTAGTTTTATGAAACAGACATGTTTTTAATTGATTAAAATGTCAATTATAAGATGTCAATATTATAAAAGGTGAATTTAAAAATAAATTATTATATGTATAGTTTATAAATAAAATGTGGATGGCGTTATACAAGTATGCATTTCCTAATTTAATCCTAAAACTGCAAATCCACATGTTTAAAGAAAAATACGTAAATCTTTATCTTCAACGCGTGGTTTAGTTATTTTCAGTATTAGGGTGAAGACTGAGTGTTGGTAAGCTAAGGCAGTTTTGACTGTTTGCAAGGTTTTAAAGAGTTATTAAAATTGGTAAAGATAATAATTTTTAAGTTTGAAAAGTATACCGAAAAACATTATTATAGGATTTTAAGCCCATATTAGGATAACACCTAAAGCGTGGAATTATTTTCTGGACATTTTAGAATAGTTTGTTTATTTCTATAATTAATTCATTCTACCTTAAATTGCAAATTCTCATATTATTTGTTTTCCCTAGAGATCGAACGCTGTTAGAATAACATCGATACGTCACGGTTTTATACGGGTTTGCCATATGAGACCGTGACGTATCGGTGTTGTTCTTACAGCGTTCGATCTCTACCTCTTGTAGTTTTAAATCATTTCCTTAAGTATTTTTTAGATTCTACGAAAAAAATACATGAGATGGCTTTTTACGATTTCTTTCAATACGGGGAGAGCTACAAATATGGTCCTGTTTACCCTTCGTCGAATGACTTTTTCCCTTTTAGCCCAGTAAATAAGCCGGAAAATACTGTAAAATATGGAAAAGTTGATAACCAGCTCCGATTTTAAAAACTTTTGTTTGTACGTATTCTGTAGACCCCCATAAACATTTATCACCACTAACAACATCTGCTTTGCAATAAAAAATGAAAAAAATAGGGTAGTTTTCCGCGCGCAAAATCCAAGGTAAAATTTTGAATTTTCAAAATTGCTCAATTTCTGTCATTTCTAGGGGTGGTTGTAATGGGGTGCAACCACTCTTACATGATTTTTGGTCGCGGATTCGCAACCAGCGACCCTGAAAAACCCCGAGAGACGATCTCCGAAGTAAAATTTTGAATTTTCAAAATTTCTCCATTTTGCGTCACTCCTACGGGTGGTTTTGATGGGGTTCAACTACCCTCACACGATTTTTGGCCGCGGATTCGTAATCAGCAACCCCGAGAACCCCCGATAGAGGATTTTCAAAATTTCCTCATTTCTGTATCTCCTAGGGTGGTTTTGATGAGGTGCAAACACCCTCACACGATTTTTAACCGCGGATTTATAATCAGCCACCCCAAAAACCCTCGAGAGGCGAGTTTTGAGATGAAATTTCAAGTTTTAATAATTTTTCATTAGTTTTACTAGTGAAGATTATTTGGGGGTCGGAAAACTACCCTAATTTTTTCATTTTTCATTGCAAGGCAGATGTTAGTGGTGATAAATGTTTCTGAGGGTCTACAGAACACGTAAAAAAAAAAAAAAATCGGAGCTTGTTATCAACTTTTCCACATTTTCCGGCTTATTTACTGGGCTATTAATAAAAACCCACGAAGGCGTACATACTAAGTACCGGAAGATTTCTTAAGATTTTTTACCCATTTTTTCGTCAACGTTTTCCAATACCAAAACATGCAGTTATTGCATTTTACGGCACCAACTGTTCCCTTTAAATCCTAAATCTCAAGTCATATTCTCACTTAAAAGCAAGTTCTTAAATTTTCCTAAAACAGGGGTAAAACAAGAGTTTAGAAGTTTGCATGTTAATAAAAGTGCCTAATAAAAAACTAAGTTATTGCAAAAATTTTACCAATTTTGCAACCTTACCTTAAATACTTTTTTCCACACATGAATTATTATACTATATTAAAATCTAGACGGCGCTATTTTAAAATCTTAAAACAATCGCAAAGTAAGTAAATTATATTATTTAAACAAAGTGAACGAATTTATTTTAAATTCATCATTTCAAAAACTTTAATTACCTCTAAAAACCGATGACTTTTAATTCTGGTTAAAAAGAACTAATAAAAAAAGCTTGTCAGTTTTTTGTTAAATATTTTTTTTTCCGTAAAGTAGTGTGTAAGTAATGAGATGACATTAATCGCGAACCTGTAGCTCAACAGCGAATCCGAATTACTCACAATGCCACGTCAGTCACCCAAGTAATAAACACCCTGATAGATGTTTCTTAACTTCACTTATCTGACAAGAAGTATTAGAACCCTTTTTAAAATAAATTTTATTAGAATTGATAACAAAAGTATATCAAATTTACTATATTTATGGTTTGGGCACTGAACTCACTAAAGCCTTTTAATTAACAGTGCCGCTTAAAAAATAAAATTTGGCAACATAAAACCCATTTTTAACAGTACAAAAGTCAGATTATAAAAACCTTTATTTAAAAGGATATGTTTAAATATATAGAATATACCATTATTAACAATATTTTAAATGAATAAAATCAGCATTGAAATATTCAATGGACTTTCAAAACTACAAATAAATATTTCATATATTTGGTTAATTTAGCGGGAAAACTTGCAAAGAATAATGTTATTTATCAATTTTAATTTATAAAACCCGCACTATACAGATACAGTACCGATAGAATTCGTGTTCCATATGAAAATTTTGTTATCAATTATTTCTCATAAAAATTCAATTTTAATAAATATTAATTTAAAAAAACGAATTATGTTGTACCTTCTTTAAAGTAAAATGTAAAAGGTATCCAAAAATTTTTAAAGAGTTGAATTAGTAATAAATTAATAATAATAAACATATAAACAGCCGAATGCTGCAAATAACCACAAGCCATAGAAATGTCCATTAAAAATAACAGGATCTTATAGGTGAGTAAGGGAAGAAAGCTTTTTGGTAAGAGTGAGGTTTGATTTGGATGAAATACAGAATGCTGAGAGTTGTAGGAGAAGCCGTTTCCCAGATATGAAACGAGTATTTTAAATTGGATCCAATTTAGAAAAAGTGAAGTACCTACTTTCTGGCTTGAAAGACATATCTAAATTTTGACAGCTGCTGCCTACAAGGCTAAATAAATCTTTATTCTGTAGAACTTGCAACCTCATATGTAGAGGATAAGGGTGGCCCACCCTTGCTGACGTTGTCGCGTCATTGACCATGATTGTGTAAATCCAGTTTCAATTAAAGGTCCCGTAAGTACCTTTTTGCATAACTGTTTTCTGATACAGGGTTAGAGACTGGGTTTAAGAAAAGTAATATTGGACTGAAAGGTACTATCGTCACAAAAATTACAAACCGGGTTAACCGTGAAAAAAAAGGAGATTGTTGATATAAATGCACAAAAGAACTTGGCAACTTTCTTATGAATCCTAATTACACATTCATGTTTGTAGACTGTCAGCCAACCGTAGGAAAAGGAGTCAATCGTAGCCAATATGTCTTTTTAAGTAGTGAATATTGTCTATGCTATTATTTATTGCTAGATTTTACACGATGAGTGCGGTTAGTTAAATAGAAAATAGGTCTATAAAATACATGATAGCATGCCATCTAATCGATATACAGGGTGACCCAGAATATGTGGGCAATCCCTCGGAATCTTAAAGGAAACCTAAATATATTATGACAAGTCCCCATAATTTTTTTTATGACCCACCCCTACGGAGATACAGTTACATAAAGGACGCCCCTGAAAATCGTTTTTGTTTAAATAATTTTTAAAATACTAGGCGTAATTTAATATTTTTTTTAATATGATGGTTATAAGTCTTCTTAAAATAAACCCATATTTATTTTGGCTTATTTAGTTTGCCAGGGACGGACTAGCTCTGACACAATAATAGCAATTTTTTTAAAACCCTGTATGATAAAGGCTCAACAATATTATTTTTGGAAAGCTTTAACCTTAAACTAAAAAAAAATATTCTTGATTGACATCGATAAAATTAACTGTTTACGAAAAATAAGATATCATGGTGGGTATTTTTTTACATTATACAGGGTGTTTTCTAATTGTACGTTTATATTAAGGAAAGCAATTTTTGGGTCCATTTTAAGAAGAAAACTTTATAAGAACGTATATCCTTATCGTCTTAACTTTTGAGATACGGAGCGGTGAAATTTTCAAAAATTAATCATTTATTATTAATATCTGTAATACCACTTTGGATATTTTAATAAAATTTGGCATAAATGTACTATGTTTTAAGAAGCATTTTTTTATTTCCACCAGTGGCCTTCGTACAGAATTTGACCTGCCTATTTTGGCAAATAAAAAAAATGTGATACACTTAAAAATGGTTCTTGATACATAGTACATTTATACCAAATTTTATTAAAATATCTAAAGCGGTATTACAGATATTAATAATAAATAATTTATTTTTAAAAATTTTACCACCCTGTATCTCAAAAGTTCAGACGGTAGGGACATACGTTTATATGAAGTTTTCTTTTTAAATATGGACCCAAAGATTGCCTCTTTAAATATTGACGTATAATTAGAAAACACCCTGTATAATGTAAAAAAAATACCAAACATAATATTTTATTTCTCGTAAACAGTTGATTTTATCGATGTCAATCAAGAATACTCTTTTGTTAGTTTAAGGTTAAAGCTCTCCAAAAATAATATTGTTGAGCATTCATCATACAGGGTGTTAAAAAAATTGCTATTATTGTGTCATAGCTAGTCCGTCCCTGGAAAACTAAATAAGCCAAATATGACTTAATGGGTTGATTTTAAAAAGACTTATCCAGTAACCATCATATAAAAAAATATTAAATTACGCCTGATATTTTAAAAGTTATTAAAAAAAAACGATTTTCTGGGTCCTCTGTTATGTAGCTGTATCTCCGTAGGAATGACCCGTAGGAAAAAAGTTTATGGGAACTTGTCACAATATTTTTGGATTTTCTATTATATTCCGAGAGATTGCCCACATATTCTGAGACACCCTGTATACGCGATAAATAACCTTTTGAAAAATATAACCTAATAATACTAAGAACGATTATTCCAAAACTACTATTTTTTAACAAAAGTTAAAGTCGAGCTTGACCCTTAGGGCTACAGACAGACGGACCTTCATCAATTTTTTTTACTTCAGATAGCATATTGAGTATAAATTGTTCAAGGGTAGCTAGTTTTTGCACTTTCTAGGACTCTTTTTTAGTTCTAACGAGAACTAACCGTACTCATCCTTTAAAACTATCAATAAATGATTAGCGTATAGTCAATATTTACTATTTAAAAGGGATAACTGGGTACGACTGGTTCTTTTTTCTGGGCTAACGATCTATTACAAATAAAGACCTCTGAATTACCTATAATTAAAAAAAAATCATTAAAAATAGTTGATTTTATGTGTTTTAAATCACCTCCAGTATGTGTTTCTGAACACAGCTCGTAAATTTTGTCTCGATTTCCTTATTCTTGTTACTCTGGAACTTTTTTTCGCAATGAAGGTCAATAAGCTGTTGCGGTTAGTGTTATGTGACTTGGCAACAGCTTTTGATTGTGTCAGCAACGGAGTTCTGGTACAGAATCTAGATCGTTTACTTATAAAGTATAATTTAGAATTCATTAGGAATTACTTGTGTGGCCAAAAACAAGTAGTAAGTAGTAGGCAGTAGATTCTGTTCTTTTTTTTACTCGGATAAAGCAATAAAATATAATCCCAATTTTTAATAATATTGGAATTTTAGTAGACCATAGGTGATACCTAATTACTGATTAGTATAATGTAAGGTTAATATAAGGTTTTTCTTTTATTAAGCTACATCTAATTATTTTTTAAACTCTAAAATTAGCGTTCCTATTTTAGTTCGCAAGAAAGTTAGGAAAGTCATCTTATAATAGATGTATACGTGAGGTTAAGACGTAGCGCGCTTCGCATGCTAAGTGGTTCTGGATATTTAACTTATTTACTTTAGGAAATTTCATTAAAGTCCTCTTTAGCTTCAAAATATTTTAATTAGTGCATTAGCTTTCTTCTCGGTAAGAGGAAGTTT
Organism: Listronotus oregonensis; assembly: GCA_019359885.1. Lineage (NCBI taxonomy): Eukaryota > Metazoa > Arthropoda > Insecta > Coleoptera > Curculionidae > Listronotus > Listronotus oregonensis. The sequence goes on from JAHBCN010002027.1 coordinate 99,838, forward strand.
ATATTGAAATATTATTAAATCTTAATTACTTTAAATAACTTGCAGAACTTTGTTTTCATGCAAATATTTTAATAAATTCCTAATGTTGGTTTAATAAAATTTTTGTAATTTTAAATACAATCTATAAATTAATATTTTTATGCCTGACATATCACATTATCAATATTCGAATATCTGCTATATGATCAGGTTTAAGCTACCTTATCCTTATACTAAGCTAAAAGAAAAATTATCATTATTAACAACTAGAACATATTTTTTTTTATATTTTAATATTTTAATGAAGTATAATGATATAGTACTACTGTTTTAACAGCTCTATATAAGGTAAAATTTAAAATAAAATGGCAATTATCTATTTCAACCAATGTATAAATAAAATTAAAATCAGTGGATTACTAATTGACAAATAGGGGCAAATTTTATGTATATTTAATATATTTTATTAATTTTATGCTTACATATATAAAAGACAATAGCTAATAAATGATTACTTATTTAGCTAAACAAAATTTAGATTGATAATCTGATGAAGAGGTGGTCTATAATCTCTTGGGTGATTTTATTCCACCCTACCTCCAAATCTGTAAATTGGTCTGAGCTTTAAATTTTATAATAAAAAATTTTTCTTTAAAACTTTGTAAATGGATTCATTTTGGCGTAAGTCACAACTTTTTTTGCTGAGAAATGGGGCATTTTTGATCAAGCATGCGACAAATATGTTTGGTGCGTAGGTCAGGGCAAAAGACCTGAGAAATTTTTGTAGGCCAGTATCAAGGGTGGTAAACTTAACAAGGAGTGCTCGATTTTTACTAAACTCCCGGACAAAAAAAAACCGGCACCCTGGATTTTTTGCTAAGTTTGATACTTTATAACTTTTTTGTTTTTAATCCGATTTTTACAATTAATTTGGCATTTTATAGATAATTTAATTGGGAATGTGCTGAATTTTTTTCAATGATGGGTCATGTTCGATAGGGCGCTATTATACCGGGTGAATCAATGTGTGTTTTTTTTACCTAAGTTATAAACACCCTGTAGAGATATTGGGGCTGTTATTTTTAATACTGACAATTTTTTGATAAAGTTACA
>JAHBCN010002028.1:0-100784 GCA_019359885.1 Listronotus oregonensis
AATATATATTAAAAATATTTAAAAATTAAATATATATATATATATATATATATATATATATATATATATATATATATATATATATATATTATATATTATATATATATATATATATATATATATATATATATTGTCATAATTATAATTTATTTAATTATAATATATATAAAAATACTTATACTCCATTAGGTATTGTATAGCCATTGCCTTAATCTGACCGGGTACATTTATTTATTTTTGTCTTTTAATTTTTAATTTAATTAATAAAAACGACCCAGGTTGTGGCGTTTTCTAATTATTTTTAAAGAAATTCCTTGTTTTACGAGTTTAAATTTTTTTATGTTTTACCTGTAAAAATATGGATTATTATCTGATAATGTTAACCTATGTAATGAGTGGTAAAATATTACTCGTTTAAGTCCTGTAGTTATAATAATTAGAGCCATAAATTTTTTCTGCTTTATATTTAGGCTAAATAGGGTTTTTGAACTTAGGACGATGATATCGATTTTACGTTGATATTTTGTGGAATACTGTAAATACTCGTCCTCGACGACAAAAATGTTTTTTTATTTTATTATAATTTCTCTTTAAAAAAATTAGTTTAAACCTCGAATAGGCTTTAAAAGTTTCAATTTGTAAATTGATTTGTCAATTTAAATGACAGTAAAACGTTATGTGTTGATAATGACATTTCTTTTAGGGTTTCACTTAAGTGATCAACATGGAACAACCAGTCCAAAAATTGGCCAATGCGAATACCCAAGAACGTATTCTTTACAACTATCGTGTTTTGATTTTACTCTATTAATTTAAGTTTCTCTTTTTTTTACACAAAATTTTGTTTTAAAAATAAATAAACTAAAATATTTTCGTTTATAAATTATATATTTCTTTAAAACTGTATCATAGTTTTATAAAAATACTTACTATTAACAACTAATTTTAAGATTGCATTCTCTACCACTAATATGCTTATCTTTAAATCTAACATACAACACCTTTTTAAATATTATTTTAAATAAATACTTTAATTTATAACTATCTTTTAATTTGTTAAACCCTTTAGAAATCAGGTTTGAAATGCATCAGCTCTAAATCATAGTTATGCTTGGACCTTTAAAAATGTATGCGGATAGTTCAAAGTTACTAAAGATAAACAGAATTTTCCAAAAAGGGTTTTTAAAGCCTAAAAATTTCTACTGATAAACTATTATCGCAAAGTGATTATAAAAGGGATTTTTCAAAAATCAAAACCTGACCATGACCAAAGACGTATAAACATGCAGACACAATTATTAACAATAAAATGGTTTATCAAGAATATAAGTGAGTCAGTACAATTGTTTGCACAATACGAATATTTGACAACAGTGATTTGACACTTGCCACAATGCCCTGACCACACCACTTTTGAGGTACTCGACCAAAACAGGCGATCGCGACATAAAATGGAAGACAGGAGATCCCGACAGTTCAGCCGGTCTCTTCACCTATTTGTTGAGCAAGACAAGCGCCAACGACAACCAGCCGGTTGGATGTTAAGCCTCAAAAACTTGAAATTAAACCCAAAAAAGCTTCAAAACTACCTGTAAATACTGCTTAAAATGTTCTTTATACAATTGCTTACAAAGCGAACTTCTGTCTCGTGTCGCGGTCGCTTGTCTCGGTCGCGAACCTTAAATTGTAGCTATGGTGTTTTTAAAAAAGTGAAACGGCGACAACCTTAATTTGGCTGCCTTATAAATTTTGGTTGCTTTACCAGTACGAATTTTGAACTATAAGGGTATTTTTTAAATAAAACATCTGTTGATGGACCCGACGCATTTCAGTTAAACAACTATTATTGAGGGTCATTTTATATTGAAAAAAAAAATGTTTAAAAGTTATATCAGATTTTAAACACAACTTATTATTTAAAAACAATAGTGCGCTATTACAAGATTTTTTTTGATGACACTTTTGTACTTTGAACGGGGCTAAATTTATTTTTGAATCTTCTAAACTTCCTACATAACAATCTTTAATTTACCATGGAAATTAAATTAAATAATACACCAAATTTTTTTGGCCTTCCTATTACTCAAACCCCAAAAAATAAAAACTGATTTAATTTTTAGAAAATCAACACAGACAGATTACACCATTCTGTTTGATTCAAATCATCACATTTCAAGTAAATTGGCTGCCTTTCATTTATTAATTCATGAACTCTTCTTTATTCCTCCTTTTCTATAGATTTCAATAATGAAAAAACATCATTTACCAAATTGCAAACGATAACGGTTATTTTAAAATGGTAATGGACAAACTGATTAATAAAAAGTCTACCAAAGTTAAAAGAGAAATGATCAACAATAGGGATGAGTCAATTTTACCTTAGCAACTTTGTAAACTAACTGCCTAAATAATATTTTACTCATAATTGGTACTGTGTTAAAGGGTGTTTTAAAAAATTTACAAACATGTCTCTCCGATAGAGTAGTGGTCAGAGTCTCGGCTCGCCATGCCAGGGATCCGGGTTCGATTCCCCGCCGGGGAGACGGATTAGGTAGTAGTTATTTAAAATAACGTCCGTGGTGGCACTACCGCGTTGTCTAAAAGGTGCTGTTAAATGCAATATTTGCATGTTTTAGTGCTTGGACAGCGTTGACGGAAATGGGGAAAAAGATGGGTTAAACATCGGAAAACCCGGCACTCACGGTACTTTGGTACTTAGGAGCATATATGTATATGTATATGTCCAGCATAAAATATATATGTATATGAAAAATCCTTCGTGAGCTGTTACAGAGATAAAAAAAACAATAACAGATCAGTCTTTGGAGTCCACTTAAAAAAATCGAAACATAATTTAAATAATAAAGATGACTTTACATTGCTACATAATATTATAAATAGAAAAATTTAGATGCTCTAGAAAATATAGAAAAAGCAAAGTTAGCAACATCAAGAGATGGTACTAGCCCAAATAAACCCATTGTTAGACAATATTTAGAGGCAGCACATATAGTTAGGTTGTTTACGTGACTTTTTATCTTATGAAATATCTATTACAGAATGTTAAATAAAAAATATCTGTGTATTAAACCATATTACTGTATATTTATAAAATATTTTATTTGTCTATTTTACGAAAATATAAAAATTGACAGTTTGGAAACTGTAATGTTAATAATTTACTATTTTGGTTATTGTTAGGCTTTATTTGGTGTTGTGAACTTTTGTAAAATGTGTGTTTTTAGTGTCTTGACGAGATTTACCATGTGTCAAAGTAATGTAAGTTTAGTTTTATTTTTCCACTTATTCATAAGTTTTAAACATTCTAATCTTTTTAAATATAAAACTGACCCTTGACAATGGTTGTTTTACCGAAACGCGTTAAATTACCTAAACAATATAATAAATTACACCCTTTTTTTATGAATCTAAATATTTTTGATTTATAAAAAATCTTTATATATGTAGTTAAAAAAAATATAAAGATAAAGTCTAAAAATTTATCATCATGAACCAAACAATTCTCTGCTTAGGCACGATCGCCTTGTTATTTCCGTAATATAAAGTCACATGTACAAATAACAAATTTGTTAACAACAGGCCTGATACATGGGTCTACATAACTCTAATTTTAAACGGAATCATCGAAGGAAATAAGTCAGGTTCCGAAAGAAGGAAGAAATATGTGGATAATTTATTTTAACAATGATAAATAATCTTGTCTATGCACAAAGAGTTTGCATTGTAGGTTTCTAAGTATTAAATTCAAAGACGTTGATAGCACAGGAAATAAGGCTAAAAAATATTTTTAAGAAAATCAAAATTTAGTATATATTTTTTAAAATTTTACTCTAACAAAGGTAAATCCTTTTCATATCTGAGAAAATATTATTTCCTTTTTATATCAAGAATCTAAAGAAAAATAATATGCTAGATAAATAATTTGTGGATCGTATTTTTCATATATTTTATAAAGAGCTCCAGAGTTCTATTGGATACCAAGTTCTCTAGAATAACGATTATCATCTGCTTATTTTGGAAAAGCTGTCAACTAAATATTATTTAATATTTATTAATATTGTTGTTTAAAAAATTTTATGTTGTAAACGTACTAACACAACGACTACAATAAAAAAAACAATTTTATATATTAACTGTGAAAGGCTTTCGCGGCCATTGTCTAATGTTTCAATGATTTTTGAGCTGCTAGGCCGGCGTCGATTGTCTAGTTGACTTGACGTTTCGCCAACACGAGCGGTTAGCATCTTCAAAAGTTGCTTCCTGGATGACAGTATGCGAACTACTGGGCTTTGCGCGGTCGTAGCACGTATTTATACGTTGAGGAGGCAGTGGGCGGGGCTTCTGTTACTTTTGGCTCCAATTGGTTCCGGTCGGTTTTGTTCGGAAAGGTTGCAATTCTAGTCCATTTTTGTTGATCTTAACGGCTTCCTCTTTCTTATTAAAGTTGTTGCTATGCTTTTCTATCTCTATGGCTTTTCTGTAGAGTCTGGAGTGGTATGCCGATGTGGTCGCGAGTACTGGGTGTAGTGGGTCTCCTCAAACTTTATTTAATGGTCCGTTGTAAGGGTATGTTCTGCTACGGCGGATTTGTCTGTCTGCCCCAGACGACGGTTGGCTTTATGCTCTTTAATCCTGGTGTTGATTCAGCGTTTTGTAGTTCCTATTTACACGCTTCCACATGTGCACGGAATGCGATAAATTCCTGAAGACTAAAGTGGATCTCTTTTGTCTTTGGCCGATCGAAGGCATTCGTTGATTTTCCTCGTTGGTTTGAATATTGTTTTTATATTTTTCTTTCGTAGTAATCGACCAATCCTGTCCGTAACCCCCGGAATAAAGGCAGAAATGCTTTTGTTACTGGCTGAAGTTGTTCGTTCTCCACGGATCTGGTATTTGTTGGTTTCATTAATCTTTTAATTTTTCGCTCTAAATAATCATTGGCCCTTAAAGCATTATGAATATGTGTGAGTTCTGCGTTTAGCGGCTCGGTTTCGCAAATTCTTCTTGCCCTTTCTGTTAAAGTTTTAATGACTCCATATTTCTGACATGGGTGGTGGTTGGAATCCCTATGTAGATAGCGATCTGTGTGTGTGGGTTTTCTGTATACCGTCTGGCCTAATGATCTTCTTTTACGCGTTAATAATACATCAAGGAACGCTAGTTTATATATTAAAGGATCGGGGGAATACCTTTATCAGCATAGATGCGTGTGGGACACTGTTTATTACGGGTAGGAAGTTATTCGGACATTAGTTTTTTTTATATATTAATATTTTACTAGTTTATCTTCTATGCAGGTGAACCATAAAATAACCTCTTAATAAGTTAAATTAAATTTTAAGAGGTCTCTATACAAGACGATATTGGAAAACAAATATTTTTTTAAGGTAATTCACTAGTAAAACGGCTTATCTGGAGAATTAAATAAAATTCAAATACATTGTTAAAAAAGTGTCTTTTATCTAAATAAAAAAAAAACAATTTTTTCTCGTCGATAAAACGAGATATTAACTATTAAATTGTGCATAATAACATGTTAATACTTGTCATGTATTAAAGCCGTGCATTCATTTCGAAATATCTCTTCTTACGATATTATTTAAAAACTAGTGAAATATAAATCAAAATATTAAAAAATAAAAAACCCTTATTTTTTTATCGTTTTTTTAAAGGTATATTAAATTTTTAAAGTTTACATGTGTTGTGTACAGTCTTCTACAAAAATAATATTTTTATGCATTGAGAACCTTTAACTTTTAGTAAAGCGTATTCAATCTTGTTTGGAACAGCACTAAATTTGTAGTCCATTTAGAATACTGCATTACGAAATATTGGTACTGGTGAAGGGAATCCCGGCCCGTTCAACAATCAATTTTTGTTAGAGAGAAATAAGCGAGTTCAGCGCGGATTGCATGAAAGAGCAAAAATAAAAGTTGTTTATTCCAATCTGGATTTGACTTGTGGACGGGCCGGGTTTTACTTACTATACTTTTGTCTACGACTGTCGCGATTGAACCAACTTAATTGAAAAATTAAACATTTTTTACAATACAGTGTAAAATTTAGACGAAGTTTTGTACTTTCTCAGTAGATCAATTATTATTATTGCTGATTTTACATTTAGTACTACTATAATTAATTTGTTAATAATTTGACGTTGTGCGATACACTTGCAATCTTAAGTGACGCTATACAAATGCAAATAACAATATTTATACCATAATTATGGTCATAAATTTACTTATTAATAGAATTCTTGCACTAGATTTTCCTAGATTTGCAACACGCTAAGTTTAAAGAATTAATTAAAAACGTACTGCGTTATTAATTCAGATTACTTACAGTGCTGTGGTTCGTATACAGGGTGTTTCAAAATTACACGTAACGTCTTTCCCTTATTAGAATAAAAAAAGTACTTATTAACACGGTGTTACGGTCTATTAAAGGGTCAGCAACGAAAACGGTTTTTAAATTAAATTTTACAGATTTAAATTAAATTTGGTAGAATTTACTCACATAACAAATAAAGTAATGTACAACTGATAAGGGTTAGATATTTAAGGCTAGGGAGAGTTTTGTCACTACAAAAATTTTGTGCTAAATTTTTCGAAAATTTAAGTTACTAGTTAGCAAAACGATCAGCCCTAAGTACAAAAAATACTGTTACCTTAAAACAATAAATTTTGTATTAAGTTAAATCCGTTCTTAATACGGGCAATAAGTCGAATGTTAATAAAAACCTTTTTTTCTTATTTTAATGAGAGGAAGACGCTGAGAAAAGGTTTCCATTTTTTTGAAAAAAAAAATAAGATTTAGTTTGGGTTAAGATGTGCACTTAAATTTCTCGTAAACGGTTGGATCTATGGATTTAAAGTAACAGTAACTTCTTTACTCAGAATTGTTTGTTCCCTTTGACAGTTTTTGACAAGTTTACAAAAAAACAAAGTGCAGAAATTTCTAACGACCTTTATTTCTAAAAGTCTACCCTTTATTAGCGGTATATTAATTTATTTTTTATGTCGTTGAATTCAGCAATTTGAGTATTAATTTGCAAAGTTTTATTTAAAGTACATTTTTTTAGTTGCATTTAATTAAAAACCGTTTTTATACCTAAGGCTTTAAATTAAAAAACGTCATTGCCGGACGCCTGTTTTTATTTTCTTTTAGGGAAAGGAAGATGCTGTCAATAGATTTACGTTTACTTTTGAAACACCCTGTATATTACACATTATTTAATTTTTTAAAATTCCGACAACATATTTATTTCTTAACCCATTTTGCTAAATTATTGTGATTAATTTTACTACTGGGTAAAATAATTAAAACACCAACCATTACAAAAAAATACTAATAAATTAAAATAAATAATCATTATAATTTTGGTGAGTAAGGTATAATGATATCAGAAATGTCGTCATAATTGTATAACACGATATCATAATCAGTAACACCTGCGAGATACTTACAACCTAAACTAAATGCACAAACATTTGACTTTGCTTGTAAAATAAACTATTTTGTTAGAAAATGCAACAAACTATATAACTGTTTTATAATCCAACGATTACCAAGGTTTATTTATTTTTAAGCTTTCAAAATGAAAAAATACAACCAATATGTTTTGACGATGGTTTTTGCGGTTTAACTGTTGTTTCTTCCTGCCACACAGCTTACCTATTCTGAATCAAATAGCAACAAGCGTTTAATAGCGAAAAGTGTTTAATGAACTTGAATTAATAAAACCCATATTTTCATAATTTTGCAATAAGCTAAGGCATTTTTTTTAAATTTAAATTCTCAAGATTATAACTGAGGTCTATATCTCAGAATTATTTACATATTTTACAAAAATAGTAATATTTTAAGGTACATGGTTAGTTGTCTAATGGGTATCTATGGAGGAAAACTACGTAGTCTTGTGTGTGTGGTTTTAATTTCGGGTTAAATTGTAGATCCCGTCTAGATTTTAAACAAGACTGTGTAAGATGTCATAAAAGTAAGAAAATAATAAAAAGAATGCCTTATTTTGCACAAACTGTATTAAAGATGACTTCAATTAATTTTAAATTCTTTCTAGCCTAGTCCATATGTCTTTAGAAAACAAGTCATCAAGACTAGTAGTCTTGATGACCAATTTTCTTTCAAGAATTTACATTTTTCTTTGAAAGTGTTAGACAATGTTATGGTTTCAATAACACTAAAATCTTGGACTTCCATTGTCTTTATTTGTTAACTGTTACACAACGTTTCGGTTAGTGATGTATCTCCAACCGTTTTCAAGTGATAACTAAAAACTATTCCTAAAAGCTACGACTTATACGAGGTAGGTTTGAAAAGTCCGTGAAAAAATAAAAACTACTTACTTGTTTGGGGTAAACCTTTTTATTTTTTTACATAGTCTTCTTTTAGGCTTATACACTTCGTCCAACGATGTTCCAGTTTGTTGATCCCTTCCAAATAATAGGATTTGTCCAGTTCAATATCGTCATTTGAATCACTTCCTCGTTTGAATAGAATCTTTGTCCCGCCAGCCATTTCTTCAAATTGGGGAACAAATAGTAGTCCGGAGGAGCCAGTCTGGAGAATAGGGGGATGTGAAACGAGTTGGAATCCTATTTCCATTAATTTTGCGACCACAACTGCTGAGGTGTGTGCTGGTGCGTTGTCGTGATGGAAAAGGCCTTCCTTGTGGGCCAATCATGGGCGTTTTTCTTGCAGCTCGGTTTTCAAACGGTCCAATAATGATAAATAATATGCACCTGTAATAGTTTTACCCTTTTCCAGATAGTCGATAAGGATTATCCGCTGCGAATCCCAAAAGACAGTCGCCATAACCTTTCCGGCCAAAGGAACGGTTTTTTTTTGGTGCAGATTCCCCCTTGGTAACCCATTGCTTAGATTGTTGTTTGGTCTCAGGAGTATAGTAATGAATCCCTGTTTAATCCACAGTGACGAAACGACGCCTCCGGATTCTTCTGGAACAGCTGCAAACCATCCTTGCAACACTTCACACGATTCCGTTTTTGGTCTAGCGTGAGCAATCGTGGCACCCATCTTGCGGATAGCTTTCTCATGTCCAAATGTTTATGTAAAATATTATGTACCCGTTCAGTCGAGATGCCCACAGCACTAGCAATCTCACGTACCTTAACTCTTCTGTCATCCATCACCATATCATGGATTTGATCAATGATTTCTGGATTCGTGACCTCCACAGACTGTCCAGAACGTTTAGCGTCACTTGTGCTCATATGGCCAGTCCGAAAATTTTGAAACCACTTTTAAACTGTTCTAATTGAAAGTGCAGAGTCACCATAATGTTTATCAATCTTCTCTTTAGTCTCCTGAGACGTTTTACCTTTCATAAAGTAATGTTTAATCACCACACGAAATTCTTTTTCGTCCATTTCTTGAGAATCACTCGACTTCCAAACACAAAGAAATAGACCAATATGGCTGATACTTGGTGTGCGTTCATTCAACAGATGCTGCTAACTAAACATGACCTCGATACGCGCCGGTGGTGCCATCTCTTGGACTTTGGACGGACTTTTCAAACCATCCTCGTATACTCTCCCTTGTTCACCGAAGCTTGACCGACTTTCCAAGGTTCAGCAACGGCAGCCAGATATTCGGAATGTCTAGACTAGGTTTGCTAAATACAATTTGGTTGTTTACAAATATTACAGCTTCTTTAATTTTTTTTCTTACAGTGGGTTTCTTTATGAATGGTTTTTGCTTCCGACCATTGTATGCGGTGTTGTTTTGACCAAGCGTGTTCGGCAATCCCTGACTTCGACGTTTCACCTCGTTCCGTATGTTTTTTGTGTTCTTTAACTCTAACTTTGAGTGGTCTCTTTGTTTCCCCAATCTATACCCCACCACATTCACAGGGAATTCGGTAGATACAGTCATTATTTGAAACATTGTTGTCTGGTCTCGTCTTAGTAAGAATACTTCTTAGAGTAATTTGAGATTTAGATGCCGTTTTAATATTGTACTTATTCGCAATTCTGCGGATCTTTTCCGAAGTTCCTTTAATGTATGGAATTGTCATAAAAATTTGGTCACGTGGAGTCTCGTTCAAGTTAAAGTTTCTTGACCTATTTTGATATTTTTCGATTGTTTTCTTTACTAGTCTCTTACTGTATCCGTTCTGCTTAAGATCCCTAGTTATGTTACCTATTTCCTCTTGCAGGGATTCCTACTGTTGTATAAGGTCACTGCACGATTATATAGAGTACGTATAACACCCTGTTTGGTTTCGTTAGAGTGATTAGAATTTTGGTGTAAATATTGTCCATATTTGTTGTTTGTTGTTTTACATTTTAATTAAAATAGTGACAAATATGTGTTTATTTAATAATGTGGTGCTGCAAACGAGTACTTACCCACAGCCCATTTCTAGTTTGCAATTAATTATGTGTATGTGTATACAAAAGATATACATGTTTCTATTTTTTTGCATGTTAAGTTACAAAAGGGTTTACACAATTTGTTTGACGCGCTGTATATGAACCTAAAAATAAACAAGTATATCTTTTCAAGTAATTTATAAGACCGTTTTCTTATTCTTATGAAAGTACTAATACTCCATGTTTATTCAAATAAGACAGTTACAAATGGATAACACCGTATACACAAATCTTATGCATTTACCTCGACAAGCGACAACTCCAAAAGTTTTACATGCAAAATAAGCATACATTATACTTAATATTTTCTTGGAAAAATAAATATAAAGAAATGAGTCACTTAAAAAGTAAGTTTAATAAATCAGAAGATAAATTATTTGGGCCTAAAATACGTAAGTGGAATTTTAAAAATGATTTGGTATACAATTAAAATGGAAAAATGTTATTTAAGCATAGTTTCTTTAAGTTTTTTGTGTAAAAAGTACATTAATTTGTACAAAACCAAAATTAAACTAAAATACCTTTGGGGAATAAAAATTATTAACTTTTTGGTAAAAACTCGGGCGCGGTTTTAAAAATATAAATTAAACAAATATTTAAATTTTAATTATTTATAATATTATATATATATATATATATATATATATATATATATATATATATATATATATATATATATATATATATATATATATATATATATATATATATATATATATATATATATATATATATATATATATATATATATATATATATATATATATATATATATATATATATATATATATATATATATATATATATATATTTTACAAAACAATATATATAGTTTTTATAAATATTAAAATATTAAGTGATGACAAAATAATAACAAAAAGTTTTAAAAATAAATTGTAAGGAATCCAAAAAATAAAATTTGAAATCCATAACCATAATTAAATTGTGTTAATTAAATAAAAAAAACCCTTATTTACATACCTTTATCATACTAACATACAAAAAAACACAAATAAATAAAAAAATCAACATTTACAGATAACTAAAGATACGTTTTTCCTAAAAAGTATTTTTACTTAAATACTAACAGCATCCCACTGTAATCTAATAATAAAATTATATGCATGTGATTATAGCAGTTCACTTATCTTTTGCAATAAACGTAAATTTGGCTGGTATCTAAAAAATCAAAGTTGCCAAATTTATTATAAAAAGAATTCACTTAGCAACATTGCAAATATTATTATCGAATTCAACGTATATTTTACTGACTTATCTGTAATAATGTATCTTTACTATTTTACATAAGTATTTTTAATATGATCTCTTTTCTTTTTTCTGAATTTAATAAATGGAATAAAAACCTGCCTACCTCTTAAATTTTAAGACAATTATAGCCCTAAAAATTCTGGTTTAATTAGCTTAATACCGCTCCTAAAAATATGCAGGTTTCAGCATTTTTTTCCTAATTTTTGTCCTAAAACCTTTTCACATACCAAATTTTAAGTTTCTGCTTTCTGGCAAAGTGCCCCATAATTTCAATTAATCAATGATTTTTAAAATCGCCTATCGTAGAAACCACTTGACATATTTTTTTTACAAGTAATAAAAATTGTTATGTGAATTTACGCCTCAAATCTTAAACCATTATGTAAAACGAGAACAAATTTATGATAGGGGCAAAAATAGGCACACATTTATTCGGTAGATCGAAACTTGGCCTGGTGCACTACCGTGCACCTAGATTTTACAAAAAACTACTGTAAAATTTTTGCAAAAATGGAGAAAAATTATAATAAATGGCTCTGATAACTACGTAATTACCGTTTGCTTTTTTTGTTTAAAACAAACAAATATAGAAACCTTCTTTATTAATACGAATTTACTCACTATGCAATTTTAAAAAAACCTTAAAATCCAAAAATTTTGTATTTTGTACTATCAATATAACTTTTCTAAATTCTACAAAACCACCCTAACACACAGTTACAAAATATCTATTATCTAAACCCAATACTTTTATCGTTACAAGAACTTGTTCTGGCTCGTCCTTATCGGTCTTAAGCGATTACTTGCTTGGTCTATTATATTAATTTGCCAAATTCCTTAAGTTTTAAGACATAACTACCACTTTAAGATACTGTTTATACAAAACTTAAACATTTTCTTCTACATTTAAGCAGTTCAGACTTAATTTATAATTGCATGTTAGAATTTTAAACCGCTTTAAATTTTGTACGTTAAGTCGTACAATTCAATCTCATAAATCAAAAGAACCACTTGTTACTGGGTTTTGATTTATGCAGGAAGCTAGAGCAGCAAACAAAGTAGATTGTTCCGTTTTCAGTCAGGAAAATGCTTGCATATCGAGTTGCCTAAAAACGGCTATTAATTTTAGTAGAATGTGATGATTTAGCTAATTGGCTTTAAAAGTTCTAATAAAATAAATCATTAGGTAAATTCTGTATGTTTTTGCCCTTAAAGAAATAAAACATCACTATTTTAAATATAACTAATTTAGTTCAAAGTTAACTATTTTAAAATCAATCAAGTGCGGACTTTCCAGTTATCATCAGTAAGAATCCTAGATAATTTAAAGCAATAACCAAAAATTAACATTTTTTGTAACAATAAGGTGATTATTATGTACATTATGCCGAAATGCTCAAAAATGGCTTTAGATTTTTTGCATTACCCATAGTGTCTTTGCAATAGGACTTTATTTTATACTAAAATATAAAAATAAATCTATTTTATTATAAATAATGTACCTGAAAATGTAGTTCTTGTGGTTTTACAACAACATTTCCTTTCTAAAGTATCCCTTATTAATATCCAGCAATAATTGAATAGCAAAGTAACATTTTCTTTGCTTTAATATCATTTGTTGATGTAGTAAAAGCAATGAAGCACTAAAACAGCCAAAAACTCGGGAATTTTTGCACTAAGATGAATCGAAATAATACTTTGTATCTCATACAAACTCAAAATGGCATTTGTGCAGGCAAAAGTGCATTTAAAAAATGCATTTTTTCAAGTCACTTTAAGAAAATCACATAACTTCGTCAATAAGACTCGAAATTGACTTAAAACAGGTTCTCTAAAGTTTTCAAGGTCGCTGATCCCGATTATTATCTTCAAATTGACCCACAGCCGACCTGCAGCTTAGGATTGCTTATGAACTTCGTTTTCGTGGCTTCTCCCGAAATTCACGCAAAATAGAAGAAAAACTCGACCTCAGAGTTTTTTCGGGTCGCTGTATTCAAATATGTCACCGGTAAACACCCCCGAACACCTGATTTACCGGAATCTGGACGTGGACGTCATCCCCGAGAGTTTTTCTGACACCATCGCAAAAAACAACCCGAAAATTGTTGTGAAGGGGTTTTTGGGGCACTGGTTTAAATTTCACCGAAACCTGGACGTGGACGTCATCTACAATAGTTTTCCTGACACAATCGCAAAAAAAAAAAAACGTTAAGGTGTTCTTTTTTTAAGTGCTGATTTTAAATTTCACATCGAAAACGACCCCACGAACACGTGGTGCATCGCAACCTGGACGTAGACGTCATCTGCTAAAGTTTTCCTGACACAGTCGCAAAAAAACGAAACAAAATCATTGTGGGGAGTTTTTTGGGATGCTGACTTTAAAATTTCACATAAAAAACGAACTCCCGAACACCTGGTGGGTGCAACGGGATCTGTACGTGGACGTCATTTTGTCATTTGTCATTGTGTCAGGAAAACTCTCGAAGATGACGTTCACGTCCAGGTTTCGGTGCACCACGTGTTCGGTGCCTGCACAAATGCAATTTTGTATGAGATACAAAGTGGATACATTTTTTTTTCAATGATTTTAGGAAGCGAATGCAACAAATCCCATTTCGATTCGTCTAAGTGAAAAAATTTCCGAGGATGAGTGTTTCATTGCCTTGACTAATGGCAGAAATATCTTGGTAAGGCCGTTTCCTACATTCTTCACTTAGAACCACCAAACTTTTAGACAAAAAAAATTGGGATAATAGCTCAGAAAGTAAATTTTGCAAGACATGCCATCTTCCATTTTTTTATAGGCAGTCTTTGTAAGGATTAGTTTTCACATTTCAAGAAAATTTGTTATGTAATATCTGGTTAAAGAGTACTTTCAGCTCGTAATTTTTAGCATCTTATACTTTCTTATTCTATAATTATTTCCTTTATTTGTGAATTCACAAATAGGCCCTTTTAATTTTGGCTTTTCTGGTGCTCGGAAATTTTGGTTTTAGATACTATAACCCTGTTCCTTTCCAATTCATTGTTTTGACAAAGCTCTGTATTAATTTAAATGTAATATTTAGAGATAGAAGTTATATCTTTTTAAATTAAAGTAGTAATGTGTTGGTAACATTTTTTAGCCCCGAAGGTAGTGCTTGACGTAGTGACCTATCCTTCTGACAGGATGTCTTATAAAAAATTTTACGTATTCTAAATATGTTTAAAATGCACGTTACAGAATACACACGGGTAATAAAAGAATTGTGTCTTTAAACATAATTTTAAAGTAATAAAATACGTAAGAAAATCCTAAAGATTGTCATCATACAATTCCTGTGTTTATTAGTGTGTAACAAACACATATCGCCATTTCGTGTATTCTTTTCCGTAGAATTCAATAATTCAATCAGAAAAACATTTGAAACAAAAACAAAAAAGTTACAGCACGAGTGACGTATTTTTTAAATGGACTACCCCGTATAGTTTTATATCAATAGAGATTTTCACGAGGAATTCGGTGATAAAGGGGTTGCTGAGTTTATTTCCTGCGGTTCTGCTGCAATTGTCTAAAAACTGCATGATACTATAAGGATAGTTTCACCTGAAACAAACCTGGCTGCCACAGGTCACAGGTGCTTATTTGTCAAAGTCAAGAATTTGAAAAATACGCTTATTACTTTTTAGAGTAGTTTTATAATAAGGTTTTCATCAGAAGAACGGCTTCAAATTATAACTCTCTATTATAAATGTGGAGAAAACGCCAGGAAAACACAACGAAGATATGTTGCAAATTTCCACTGAAATATATCAGTAAAAACAATTTTAAAACTGAAGGTCTTATTCGAAGAAACAAAATCGTTACAATGAGAAAAAGAAACCGAGATCGAGCTCCTCTAAATTATTTTACTTTGTATCCCATGAAGTCAATTACTGACGCAGTTAGAGACTTGAGGTATGGCCCTGCAAGAAGAAGAGTAACCTATGCAACGGTTCAGTTCACACTGAAGTATTTTAAGTATCTTCCATATCACGTTCTTCCAGTGCAGCATTTAACACGTGAACAAAAGGAACTTCGCTTTCAATATGTTCGATTTGATAACGATTCTACCCTGTTTCAAACGATTCTTTGGACGGATGAAACTATGTTCACTACATAGGAAATGTTTAACCGACGCAATACGCACAGCTGGGCAAGACAAAATCCCAGGAAAGATTCAAGAGATTAAATACCAAGGGTCTGGTGTGGTGTGCTTAATAATAGAATTGTCGGGCCAATATTCTATGAGGGATCCTTAACTGGAGGAAAATATCTCAATCTTCTTGAAAACGATATGCTGTTCATCAAGTTGTGCAGTATCTCAATCGCCGATACAATCAGTGGATTGGACGTTATGGCACTATTAGATGACCACCTAATAGTCCAGATATTACAATTTTGGGCACTTTTCTATTATTTATGTCGTTTACCAAAATGGGAACACAAACACGGAAGAAATGAGAGAAAAAATTGTAAATGAAATTAATCGTCTTAACCAAGTACCTCAAATAATATCGGCGAGCTTAGAAAGGCTAAGAAGGGGTTATAGATCATGTTTCGAAAATAACGAGGGTCATATAGAACATTTAAATTATTAGTAATATTATAATTTTTTGTTATAAGTGTTCTTATTACTACCATATTTTACCTCGTATTGTATTTTAATTTTTTCCGTTTATTGCAATTTTGCTGCTTGGTTTAGAAATAGATGAAAACCTCATTATAAAACTACTCCAAAAAGTAATAAACGTTTTTTTAAAATTCTTGACTTTGACAAATAAGCAGCTGTGACCTGTGGCAGCCAGGTTTTTTCAGGTAAAACTATCCTTATTGTATCATGCAGTTTTTAGACAACTGCAGTAGAACCGCGGGGAATAAACCCAGCATAGGGGTTGCTGGGTTTATTTCCCAAATTCCTCGTGAAAATCTCTTTTATTGATATAAAAATATACGGGATATTAGATTTAAAAAATACGTCACTCGTGCTGTAACTCTTTTGATTTTGTTTCAAATGTTATTCTAATTAGATTAATGAATTCTACGGAAAAAAATACACGAAATAGGTATATTCGTTTTTTAAAAAACTACAGGGAAGTTCAAAAATAAAGCCCTGTTTACTTTAAAATAAATAACCCTGTAAATAACCCTGCAAGTCATTTGCTAAATAATATTTACCGAAACTTGGATAGCTGTTTTATTTGTGTTTTTTTAATTTATAAAAAGTATTTTTTAGATTGATCTTCTACCTAGCAAGAAAACCCAACAATTACTGGTATTGTCTCAGCTGTTACTTAAAGATTATAGTTTTAAAGGTAAAATATAACGTTAAAAAACATTAACACTCTCCAACAATTACTTTTTAGTGCAAGAGATATTATCTAGACTAGTATTTCTTTACCAAGTAAGTGTGCAATAGTAATTTACCATTTTTGTTCTATTATTTTATTTGTTAAAAAGTGCAAATTTTTATTAAAAAATATTTTACCATAATCACCTGTTGGTGTTTTTCAATAAGTTTGTAACGAACATTTTTGTGCGTCAAATAAAATTATTTTTGTTTAATCTGTGGGCGAATATTTGCATTTTAAGTACCGGGATTTATGCAGTGTGCGCGGACTTTTTTATTTACAGGTAAATAAATAAAATTTAAAATATGCTCGTAGACTAGTTCAAATCAATTTATATATGGGCACGTATTTGATTGTACTTTTAAAGATAAAAACTGTTGTGACACAAAAAATATTTTATTTATTATTTGATAAGCACTGGCTCGCATAAGCTGAAAACAATTATTTTAAAATTTATGAATTAAGCAAAGTGATAAAACGATTTTTTGTTAATAAAAATAAAATTAGAATTTAAACCATAACTAATAAATGGCAGATTCGAACGATAATCTGAGGATTGTAATTTCAAATTTTTAAATTTATTTTTGTATGTTAATTCTATAATAAATTAGTTCTTAAATTAAATAAAAAAATAAAGTATATGTTTTTCCAAAATTTTTAGTAATAAATAAATTCTATACATAAAATGGATAAAAACATAAATGTCAAAAAGTCCAACCTCTTGCTTTCTTAACTAATATTATTTCTTTTCTTAAAATTTTAGAATTACAAAAAAACAAATTTTTACTTTAAATAATTAAAGATAACCCTATTTTCGTTATTATAACAAAATTAATAAAGAAAATATTAGGATTTTAATTTTTTCTCCAGGAGTCGTATAAATGACATACAAAATAATTTTATAATGAAAATATAAAAACTTAAATATTTATTTTAACCATGTAACCATATGTGTAAGTCTAGATAATGAAACAATAGCCCAATCAAATAGTACATTGTAGCAAGCATGAAATAGGCTATTAACGAGTAGTTTTATTTTATTAACCACGAATTTTTTAGATTATTTTCAGTTTTTTTATATATCTCAAAAACTAATAGTCCTATTGATTTTTTTATTTTGAACTTTTTAAAGGGCATTAAATTTTCTACAATTTTTACTTTCTAAAGTCCCGTCTAACTCTAACAGCAAGCGAGCTACAGCCCATCGAAATTGCCTTTTTTTGCCAACATTGCAAAAAATCGCCAAATCCTCCTATTAACTTTATATTTCTTTATAACTCGTCCAAAGTATTATAAGAATCATAAAATTGATTATGGTTAAAAATGGTTGACTTAAAAAAGCCAATAAAGTTTGTATTTATGAAAGAAGATAAAGACTTAGTTCGAAATGGGGAACATATTATCAACACATCAATAAACACATTAAAACTTTATGAGCTTATCTGTGAAGGTAATTCTGTAAAAATCTTATACGAAATGCTATTTACCATATTTGATGAAAGTGTTTTAAATATATTGGTGTTTTAAGTTTACTTTGTTGAATACGTTTTTTTGACTGCCTGCTGCACATATATCGTTTACAAATTAAAAGTTGGCAAGTCAAAACCGAAGAAAATAAAAATATACGAAAACAACAAAAAAGAATCTAAAGTGAATTTAATCCAGAATGGGTCCTATAATTAATAAACCACTGTATCCACAAATAATAAAATAGAAGCTTTTTTACATCAATCCCCATTTAGCTAGCCTCAGAAAATTTACATCTAAAGAAAACTTGAGTTTCAGTTAGAAAAGTATGTGTTTATAAAAAATCCTGTGAATTTCCCAATGTTTTTAGATTTTTAGTAACTTAAATTTAATTGTTAGTAAAGAATCAAGTAGTTCTGATTCAGAATAATTAGCCTAAAATTTTATTCATGATTCATTTTTGATTATTTATTTTGTTTTGTAAGCTATTGCTAATTTTAAGAATTTGTTTTTATGTTAAGTACGTTTATATTAGTAGTTTTATATTAAAATTTATTAACTTATATGTAATTAAATTAAAATGGTGTTATGTTTTTTAATTTCATGATTTTAGTAAATTAAATGTAAGTACAGCTCTGTTTGTGTTTTGGAACTGTAATTTAAATGAAATTATTAGAATTAAAATTTTCCTAACCAATTAAAAAATTAACAAGCGTGTTTTCCCACGAAAAAATTATCAGGCCAAAAATCCTAACCAAAATAAAATTGGAATTTTTTAGGGTTAAATTTTAAAGGGATACACTGTATACCCCAGTCGTGGCATCAAAACTTTAAAAACCCCTTAGAAAGTATAAGCGACGAGCTGTAGATAACAATTTATTATAACCAAAGCTACGGCCTTTTTAAGTCAACCATTTTAACCATAATCAATTTTATGATTCTTATAATACTTTGGACGAGTTATAAAGAAATATGAAGGAGTTAATAGGAGGATTTGGCGATTCTTTGCAATGTTGGCAGAAATCGACAATTTTCGACGGGCTGTAGATCGCTTGCTGTTACAGTTGGAATTTTGTTACTGAAAATTGTAGGAAATTTAATGCTTTTTAAAAAAGTACAGAATAAAAGAAAGCGATAGGACTATTAGTTTTCGAGATATAGCGAAAAAACTGAAAAAGTCCAAAAATACGTGGTTTTTGAGCTGTCAAAAGTTCTCCCATCAAAAGTTTTGGTGGGAAACCACAGATTACTGTTATTAGCACCCTAACAGACTAATTAAAACAAGAAAACTAAATAGCCTATTTTATGCTTACTTAGGGCCCTATTTTGAATGACAATTTGATTGGGCTATAAACCCTAGTAAAATTTGCTACGTTTGCACTTTTTAACTTAAATCAATTTTATTAGCTATCTTTATTTAGTGTTTCATGTTAAGTTTCTTTAAAAAAGATAAACGCCACTTCTTTTTTTATTTAAATCTAAAAAATTATCAGTAGAAAGTCGCCAAGTGGAATGTGTTTATTTATAAAATTAAATAATTTATGGAAAAATTCACAAACCTTTTTAACATGGATAAAATGTATGAAAATAAGGTCAAACGTTAAAATGAAGTAAAACGTTTTTAGACAAAACCCCTTAGAAGTTGTTTAAGACATATTCACCAAATTATAGAGAAGCATATACATATTTACGAAATGATTATTTTTTCTGACTTACTGTATTCATGTATCTTACATTTTAAATTCCAGTACTAGCAATCATTTCATTAACACCCGTTAATATTTGATCAAAACATTTTTTTTAAGTTTAAATTCTTGTTTCTGTATCTAGAAGCAAATACTTCATAGAGGCATACTCAATACAATGGAAAAATAATACTTTAAATTTTAAACACAGCATTCAATATTTTCTTATTGTTCCCTATTTAAATTAAAATGTAAAAACGATAACTTAGAGGCCAACAAAGTTTAAAATAGAAGGTAACTTTGTTTTTTTATTTTAATTCAAATTTGTATTTTAAAAATAAAAAAATATAAAATGTCTTTTTTTTAATTAAACCACCGTTTTAAAGTGCCGCTATCTAGTATTTGCCTTTAAATACAGGATATTAAAACAAGTAAGCAAGGATTTTTCTATTTTATAATTTAAAAAAACATAAAGACATTTGTCTTTGTTTAAAACCAAACCAAAATTATGTTTTATGTGGCAAGAGTTATGTATATTATTTTTTTTTATGTGTTAATTTCCTATTTTACTTTTTGACATATCATATTATTTTTTTGCCATCATAATAGTAGTCAGAGTATAATAAACAAAACCTCTATTTTTTGTTGCAAGTTTCTACTAATTTATTTATTTAAACCTTAACATGTTTTGTCACACAGTGGCAGCCACTGTGTGGTAAAACATGTTAAGGTTTAAAAGAATAAATTAGTAAAAATTTGCAACAAAAAATAGTGTTTTTGTTTAACATACTGTGTTAAAATAAATTTCCACACAGCAACAGCCGAATCTGTCAACTATAACAGTAGTCACGTGAAAAATATCAAAAAGTTTTATGAGCTATTTTACATGCACAACAGATTACCTAGGCTATTTAAAAAACTTATTTGTTTCAAGCTTTTTTGACCGTCTTTTTATTATCATCTAGTTTATATTTTTATACTTAACATACTGGAAGTTATCAACATGTTTAAACAAAAATATTAAAATTAAATATACAAGGTGTCCCAGAATATGTGGGCAATCTCTCGGAATCTAATAGAAAACCTAAAAATATTATGACAAGTTCTCATAAACTTTTTTGCTATGACCCTCCCCTACGGAGATACAGGTACATAACGGACGCCCTGAAAATCGTTTTTGTTTAAATAACTTTTAAACTACTAGGCGTAATTTAATATTTTTTAATATGATGGTTACTAGATAAGTTTTCTTAAAATGAACCCATTAAATCATTTTTGGATTATTTAGTTTGCCAGATACGGACTAGCTCTGACACAATGATAGCAATTTTTTTAACACCCTGTATGATAAAGTCTCAACAATATTATTTTTGGATAGTTTTAACCTTAAACTAAAAAAAAAAGATATTCTTGATTGACATCAATAAAATCAACTGTTAACAAGAAATAAAATATCATGGTTGGTAATTTGATTTTTACATTATCAGGGTGTTTTCTAATTAAACGTCAATATTTAGGGAAGCAATGTTTGGGTCCATTTTAAGACAAAAACTTCATATGAACGTATGCCCTAAACGTCTTAACTTTTAAGATACAAGGTGGTAAAATTTTTAAAAATAAATCATTTATTATTAATATCTGTAATACCACTTTGGATATTTTAATAAAATTTGGCATAAATATACTATGTATCAAGAAGCATTTTTTGTTGCACCACTTTTTTTTATTTCCACCAGTGGCGTTCGTACAGAATTTGACCTGCCTATTTTGGCAAATTTAAAAAAAAATATTACACTAAAAAATGCTTCTTGATACATAGCACATATGTGCCAACTTTTATTAAAATATCCAAAGTGGTATTACATATATTAATAACAAATGATTTATTTTTAAAAAATTTAGCACCCTATATCTCAAAAGTTAAGATGTTTGGGAATATTTTCATATAAACTTTTCTTCTTAAAATGGACCCAAAAACTACCAAACATGATATTTTATTTCTCGTAAACAGTTGAATTTATCGATGTCAATCAGTAATACCTTTTTTCAATTTAAGGTTAAAGCTATCCAAAAATAATATTGTTAAGCCTTTATCATACAGGGTGTTAAAAAAATTGCTATTATTGTTTCAGAGCTAGTCTGTCCCTGATAAACTCAATATCTTAAATATGATTTAATGGGTTCATTTTAAGAAAACCTATCTAGTTACCATCCTATTAAAAAAATATTAAATTACGCCTAGTATTTTAAAAGTTATTTAAAAAAACGATTTCCAGGGTCTATGTGCCTGTATCTCCGCAGGAAAGGCTCGTAGGAAAAAAGTTTATGGGAACTTGTCATTTTTTGGGTTTTCTATTAGATTCCGAGAGATTGCCCACATGTTCTGGGACACCCTGTATATTTAAATTGAAAAACTAAAAAACGTAAATGTTTTTAGGTTTTACTTATTATTAATAAACATAAAATTATATTTTATGTCGCAAAAATCAAAATTCTTCTAATGGGTATATTTAAAAAAAAAGTAAATAAGCCCAGAATCAAATTCTAAACAGATATGTCCAGTAACTGTTTTTATGTGTTAATTTCTAACCTCATTATTTGACATTTCATGTAAAATTTTTCTAATTTGCCATCGTAGTCACGTGAAAAATATCAAATTGGTTATTTATTAGGCACAACTGATTACCAGAAAACTTTTTTTGAACCACCCATTAAAAAACTCATTCAAGCTTATTTGACCGTCCTTACATTATCACCTAGTATATATTCCTATACTACACATGTTGGCAGTTATCAACATGTTTAATCAAAAATATTAAAATAAAATTGACATTTAAATAAAAAACTTAAAAACAATGGATTTACTTATAATTAACAAACATAAAATTGATTTTAAATATGCTTAACTTAATCAAAAGGTCCGTATAATATATAAGGACATTTGGTAATAGTTTTATTAATGTGTTGCAAATTAGTTAAAGTAAAGCATTGTTCCCTTTCGGGTTTTAATTTCTCTTTAAATTTAACTATTTTATTATCTATTTATCTTTATATAATATGTGGTTAAGTTATAGGACATTAAAATTGGACTGTTAATTGCAAGTCAAGAAGTTAAAACCGTTTTATATTACGTATGGTAAGTCGTGCAATTTAATCTAATAAATCAAAAGACCCACTTGTTACAAGCCCTTGATTTATGCGGAAAGCTAGAATAGCAAACAAAGTAAAATATACCATTTCCAGACAGGAAAATGCTTTTTCTACGGGCTGCCAAAAAAAAAAGAATATTAATTTAATATAAATATTAAGAATTTATTTAATTAATATTAACCCTACTACGTGAAAAAATACTTATATTCATAATAATTTCTTTAAACACACACGTAAATAATAAAAGTTATTCCACGGTTGGTATTTTCATGACACAATGCTATACTGGGCCATTTTAATTTGGGAGTGACACAATTAATATAAACAAATAAAATACTACGCACAAGACAATCCACTGGCTAAAAAGATATTAAAATTGACAGGCATGGGCTTACATAAAGAACCACACAATCAAAGATATTACTAGTCTAGCTAAACTTTATAATTATTATTTATTTAGTGGATACCACAAATTATTGTTTATTTTTAAGTTATTCTATTATTATAATAATTTGAATACTACCTTAAAAAAATAGTGAAGTTTTTAACAACCAAATTGAAGTTAAATAAGATCAGAAATGGAAACCTTTAAAAATTATCTTGGATTACTTTTCCTAATTCCCTATTGTTACCAGAATATTGTTTTTTACCTTAATTATTTAAGAACATCGATAAATTCTTATCTGTTGTGGTAGATTTATTTATTACAAAATATTTTTTGGCTTAAGTGTATGTTATTTGTGATATTACGTCTTAAAAAGTTTTGACAATTTTCAATTTAAATAAAATTAATTCTAAATACTGTTTAATTTTCATTTTAAATTTTATTTCATATCTTTTTTAACCGACTTATTACCAAGACAATGGATAAACAATGCATTTTTATTTTATTAAACTATTAATGGTATAAGTCTTTTATATTTGACATTGTTATAACTTTAAATGTTAAAAATAAATGGTATTAAATATAACCTAAAAATTTATGGCATACTCTTTTGCCCTTCTACGTTTTTCTATTTGTAATATATTTATTTTTATACCTGCTTATTATCTGTTAAATCTACATTAAAATTTAAAAGCAATAATAACAACTTAATAATATACTTTTTGTTTTCTAAGAAAAAAAAATGGCAAAGTTTACTTTCACCGACTCACTTTTTAATGAAAGATATTCTTTTACCTTAAATTGTACAAGACCTAAGAAAGTAAATATTGCTTAATAACATTAAGCAAAATATTTTTTATGCAAAATTTGTTTAATTAAAATACTATTTTCTTATAATATCTCTATTACAGGCAAACAATGTTTTTTATATAAAATGTTTCTTTTTAATTTAAATCGCCACTACTAACAAAAACGGATTCTTTGTTGTATATTTATTTTTTATGCTTAGTAGCGTATCACTATCAACTTTAAAATTAAACTAATTTGTGTTATTTTGATATAAAAAAGTTGATATAAAAAAAATAGGTTAAAAGAAAGTTTTTTAAGTTCTGACGTCCATTAAATTTATTTATAACCTTACTTCCCAAAAGGCATTTTTTGTTGTAAAGGAGGCCTACAACGTCACAATTAAATATTATTAAACCAAGTCTATTTTATTATTTAAATTTTGTACAGTGTTTTTAGTTACATTTTAAGGTTTTTAAAACACTTTTTAAAGCATGCAGGAAGATATGCTTAAAAACATTTACCTGTTTTTGTTGACTTTTATAGATAAATATTTTAACTGTATTAATGTGTTTAAAGTTTATAAGGATAAAATTTACATTTATTTTGTAGTAGGTATAAGTTTTTAGTTTGAAGAAGTTCTAAGGTACAATTTTTTATATTTTTTTAAATATTTCGATGGTAAAGGTTTGCCAGTTAGCCCAATAAATTAAAACATTGATAAAATAGAAAAAAATAAGTAGATGGCGTGCAACGTTTAAGCCTTTAATTTTTTTCCATTTCCATTCGTCTATGTAGTGGACCTTCCAAATAAAATAAGAAACTAATTTTAAATTTTGGATATATTGCTTTAAGAAATATATTAAAGTAGATATTTTATAAAATATTATATTATTTTTTTTATTAAAAATATAATTAATTTTATAAACGATACGGTTTTGGGACCCGTCTGAAATGTAATTAAGGAAATAAAAAGGTTTTAAGGAAAAACATTTATAAAACATTTATTTATTTTTTTTAATCAAGCTTTTAAATTTTTAAATGGATATATTTTTTTATTTCGGATAAAAGTTATACTTGGTTATGTCTTTTATTTTTAATAATTTACAAAAAATAGACCCTGACCCTTTTCTAAATTTAAATATGTATGTGTTATTATTGTATTCACCTAGAATTTGGCCTTAAAGTCCATTTTTTATAAACAAGAAAAACTTGGTAGTCGAGGCAATGAAGCAAAAAAGTTCTCGACTTTTTTCCGCAGGTCGGAATCGGTTTTTTGCATTCGCTTGCAAAAATTACTTGTAAAATTCCTCCGTAATTTCCGGAATATACAAACCCAAAATTGCATTGCTGGAGCCGAAAATGCATTTGAAAAATGCATTTTCTGAGACGCATTTTGGAAGATTTGATAACTTTATAAATAAGAGTCAGAACTGACTCAAGTTGGGTACCCGGAGGTTTTTGGGGTCGCTGATCACGATTATGATGTTCAAATTGACCCACAGCCGACCTGGAGCCCAAGAACGCCGATTAACGTCATCTTCGTGGAACTCTTCCAAAATTCACGCGGGAAGGAGAAAAACTCGGTGCCCGGGGGGTTTTTAGGTCGCTGAATTCAAATATGGCATCGGCGAACACCCCCCGGATATCTGGTGTGTCGAAACCTAGACCTGGACGTCATCTTCGAGAATTTTCTTTACAATATTAACAAAAACAACCCGAAAATCATTGAGCGGAGGTTTTTTGGGGCGCTGAATCCAAATTTCACGTCGAAAACGGCCCCCGAAACCTGGTGCGCCCCAACCTAGACCTGAACGTCATATCCAAGAATTTTCCCGACAATATTGACAAAAAAACAACCCGAAAATCATTAAGCGGGGGTTTTTTGGGGCCCTGAATTCAAATTTTACGTCGACAACGACCCCCTGAACACCTGATGCACCGGAACCTGGCCCTGAACGTCACCTCCGAGAATTTTCCTGACAATATCGGCAAAAACAACCCAAAAATTATTAAGCTGGGGTTTTTGGTGCTCTTAATCCAAATTGCACGTCGAAAACAATCCCCTGAACACCTGGTGCACTGAAACCTGGCCCTGGACGTCATCTCCGAGGGTTTTTCTGACATGATCAAAAAAAGACGAACCGAAAAACTTCTAAGAGGGATTTTTTGGGGCGCTGAATCCGAATTTCATGTTGATAAAGACCCTTCGAACCCCCGGTGCACCGAAACCAGGCCCTGGATGCTATGGAACTTTTATCTTGACATCGATGCCATTATTATGATTGTAAACCAAACCGGATGTCTTAGAGACCGGCGTCAATATTGCAATAGCTGTGTGAAATTGTTGATTCTACGCGTTGGTGGGCGGGGCCTAAACTTAGGAGAAAGTATCTGTGTATACTAAGCCAAAAGCGTTTTGGGTTTTGGGAGAAAGGTGAAAAGCCGCTCGTCAAAGTTCGCAGATGTAGCCGGAGATTAATCTCGTCATTCTTACAGGAGTAGATCAAATTTTTCTAGGGCCCCACGGAAGTTTTTTTCGGTGCAGCGGGGGTTCGGAGGGCCGTTATCAATAATGACTTCGAATTCAGCGCCCCACAAATCCCCCTGGAAATTTTTCGGTTTGGCTTTTTCGATCATGTCGGGAAAACCCTTGGAGGTGGCGTCCAGAGCCAGGTTTCGTGACCAGATGTTTAGGGATAGTTTTCGACGTGAAATTGGATCGCGCCCAAAACCCCGCTTACGATTTTGGGTTGTTTTGTCGATATTGTCAGGAAAACTCTCAGATATGACGACCAGGGCTAGGTTCGGTCGTACCAGGTGTCCGGGGGGTATTCGCCGATGCCATATTTGAATTCAGCGACCTAAAACCCCTGGGCGCCGAGTTTTCTCCTTCCCCACGTGAATTTTGGGAGAGTTTCATGGAGATGACGTTCATCGGCGTTCCTAAGCTCCAGGTCGGCTGTGGGTCAATTTGAATCATAATCGTGATCAGCGACCTTAAAATCCCCCGAGTGCTCGACTTAAGCCAGATCTGACTCTTATTTACAAAATTATCCAATCTTTCAAAATGCGTCTCAGAAAATGCATTTTTGGCTGCAGTAATGCAATTTCCGGTTTGTACATCCCGGAAATTACGGGGGAATTTTACAAATAATTTTTGCAAGCGAATGCAAAAAACCGCATTCCGATCCGACCTGCAGAAAAAAATCGAGAACTTTTGGCCTTCTTAGTAAAAATATAGTAATTTTACCCTGCAAAAAAGAATTTTCTGCATTGAGAAATAAAGATTAGTTAAATAATAATGCATATTAAACACAAAATTTAAGGGTAATAAATTAATTTCTTCTTGTAAAATTTACTTTACTTAACCCAAAAAATGTGTATTAAGGATATTTGCATTTACATGTACATAATGGAAATTGTAAATTAAACTTAAAAAATATCTGACACTATACATGAAAATTGCGTGTTTTAAAATGGAATGCTACACCCATATTTTACCTTATTACAAAGGAAACAGAATTGTATATTATTTTTTACGATTTTTGCAGCATACCTTATTTTAATATATCAAAAAAACATGATCTAAAACATGCGTCAGCTCTTCTAGTGGCAAAAAAATTTTGTTATATTTTTATTCTGTTTTAAAAGTCATAATTACTTGGTATTTAAGTCTTGTCATTTAATAAAGTAAATATATTTTTTTATAACAACAAACAATGCACAATAACCATCGAAATAAATTGATTTTATAATAGCTTCTGGTAAGTATTTACTTTAGTACTTAAGTGTAAGCGTTTTCTTTTAAACATATAAATTTATTACTTAAAAGGAAGCTTTTTTCTTTTGTTAAGCGTAAAGTTCTTGAAAAGCAGTCAGTGCTTTTAATAATTGAAAGTCAAATATATAAAACCCAATTAAGGGGATTTTGTTATAACAAAGAATTTAAAAACGTAACAGAATCGTAAAGGTTATTTGTTGTTCAAATATTTACCACACACAGCTTGGCTTTTTAATCTATTTTAGCTCTTTAATTCAAAGAAAGTCTTTAAATGATGTTTTAGATGAATCAGAATATATTGAAACCACAGCTGTGTTGTCGCTTATAATTTTAATAAGAAGTTGCTCTAAAAGTCCGCAGCGGTTTAAAAGTAAATAGACAAATGACGCATTGTCTATTCATTAACACATTTGTGTTTTTTGGCAATTTCCAAAGTGATAAATGATAAATTTAAATAAATAATAAGAATATAAAGGCTGGCTGGAATATATTTGTCTAGGTGTATAAAGCTAGATGTATGTTTATAAGTTCGTAAGCTATTTAAAAAATATAATATCTTTTAAAAAATGTTTATAAAGTAAAACTGAGTACAAGAGGTAAGTGCACACTGTTGTTACCCTTTTTTACAATATAAACCATAAAAATTACGATTTTTAGAGAGATCCGTATTTTATTGTAAAAACGCACAAAACAGATTATATTTTTAAAAAACAAAAAAAAATTTTTTTTTCAATTTAAAAATATACAAGGTGTCCTAAAAGTAATGGGACACAGAGCAATGGCAGATTCCTTAGGTCGAAATATTGCAATTAACGTAAACTTGCCTTATTACAAAGTTGATAATAACTAAGATACAGGGTGTCAAACTCTTAATTTTGTTTTCGTTTTTTCGTAGGAATTTCTTAACTAAATGACATAGCAGTACAAAATTGGGGATTTGGGGGCTTTTTGGGGCGAGAAATTCAAATTTATCCATGTTGCTTATAGAGGGCGCCGGCTACGGCTTACCCCAATTGTTTTAAATGACAGAACTTTTTTTAAGCTTGGTATATTGACCTGTTTATTA
Organism: Listronotus oregonensis; assembly: GCA_019359885.1. NCBI lineage: Eukaryota > Metazoa > Arthropoda > Insecta > Coleoptera > Curculionidae > Listronotus > Listronotus oregonensis. The sequence goes on from JAHBCN010002028.1 coordinate 29,399, forward strand.
AAAAAGAAGTTACAATAATTCCCTCTAAGTCAAAAATGCATACTTTATTTAGATCTCCAGCATCCACTGTTCTCCTTACTTTAATATGTCAAATGGTAACCCCATAATGTGACATATTATTAAAAATGGCATAAATTTGCTATCCAACCATACCAAGAAACTTAAAATCGGTAAACAAAGAAGCGAATGAGAGGAAAAAATGTTTGTTATTATTAATTAATAATTTGAAAAACCCTTATCTCTAAACGTATTTATTTTAGCGTTTGGTTTTTAGTATGTCCTTCAACAAATATTGGACTTTAAGCCTAAAGTATTTTAAAATTTCTGCTTTAACAGTTTTTCCGTAATAAAAGATAATGTATAAAAATACCCGGTTTATTCTAACAAAATCAAAACTTTAAGGCTCACCTTGTAAAACCAAGAGGATCACGAGTTTTATCTTTAATTGCCAAATTTTCACAAAGAATACTGTAACATATCCATTTTCTCAATTTGACCTCACATTTTTGAACAAATAAAAAATTAAAACATTGGACAATTTTACAAAAAACTGTCACAATTTTATTTTTAAAAAGTTCTTATAAATGACGACATTTTTAAAACAGACCATTTGGTCACTTTATCTTCTAAAAACACCCTTTTGCAATACACTGATCGTTTAATAATGGGAGGTATTGTGTTCGAGCTAGAAGAGCCCAAAATTACCTAACTTTTTCGGTAACCAAACACATTTTCTGCTTAACACTGTATTTATTCACATTTAATTTTTTTAATTTTCTTTATGCGAGTGCCCCTTTAAGTTTCTCAATTTTTGTAAAAATTTTAACTTTATACCGTTTTTTTTTTCATATGATTTTGTCAAAAAATGCATTTTTGACATTAACCTACCGACAAAAACATAGCTGATTGATATATTTATTCGACGATATACATTCGACGAGTCGAATATATATTTGTTTAAAAAATGCCATCATCTATGATAAATTTTTAAAAAATCAATAGCTTCTCAGTTTTGGGTGAAATTTTCGCTTTTTCATTGTATTTTTTATTTTTTCAAAAATGTGACCTCGAATCAAGGAAATAGATTTGTCATAATATACTTCGCAAAACGTTTTATAGTTAAATACAAAAAGCGCAATTCTTCTTTGTTTACGGTATGTTTTAGGCCTTAAAGTTTTATTTTTTTTTCGAAAAAAAGTATATTTCTTATCACGGAAAAAATCCAAAAGCTAAAATTTTAAAATAATTTTGACACAATTTCCAATGTATGTACTCAAACGGACCAAAAATTCAGTTTTAAAAGTAAATACTTTAACAGACATAAATTTTTAAATTATTCATTGTTAATAACACACATTATTTCTACTAACTCGCTTCTACATTCACCATTTAAGTTTCTGGTTAGGTTGATAGCAATTTTATGTCTTTGAATGTTGTGTCACACTATGGGGGTTGCTATTTGATACATAAGAGCGGGGATAGCTGGGGATGAGAAGGTGAACGAGAAAACTTAGCAAATATAAAATTAATCTTTTCCCAGTATATTTAGATCGACGTGTCTTTTTTTGTTTATATTTGTTGTTTAGTTTTTAGAGGGATATTAAAAGTGGTTCGTTTTAAAACAAAACCACTGTATAACCAGTTTAAAGTAAAAACAAAAAAATTAATAAACAATTAATTACCTTAGCAATTCCAAATAATTACTTAAACCACTTATTAGTTGTATTTACACTAATCACCAATCAATGATAAGTTAAGTTACTTCACAATTTTCCACAAAAGCACACTATACTAATTAAATATTTTCTTTATTTAATAACGTAAAAAAATCCGTTGGTTAAGCTGTTGGGTAAATAAAACTATCAATAAACTAATTTAAATTTTGTCTTAATAGATCAGTTGACAATCGTAGACGAATCTATTGTGATAAAATCCGGGAACGTATTTCTCAAACGTGGCGCGAAAAGCTCTCGGAAAGCCAAAGAGCTTGATCAATCGACGCATAAGCAAAATGTAGAAGCGACTGAACGTTTGTCGCACCAAATCGAGTCCTTATTAGAGTTTTCAGAAGCTTATAGAAAAGGCTCATGCGCTTTGTATGTTGGCAAAACTCCTGTTGAATTATAAATATTTTTTAAATTATTGTTTAATAGAGCTTTATTTATTAACTGTTACAACAATAAAGAAGGTCTCTGGTTAATATAAAGGTTACAAAAAATAAAAATATTTGGCAAACATGGTATTTTGTCGTTTAAAAATGGTTTTATAATGTCACTATTAAAAATATTGTCAATGCTGATATGTTCATATTTTTTTAGGTATAAATGTGTAATAAGCAGTATTTGGCGTCAAATATTTTTACAATTGTTTGTTTCATCTTGACTGTTTTTAATTTAAAGAAAAGTTGTAGAAGAAAACTAGTTCATTGATATTCAAATTCAGCAGCTGACCCTACAGTAAGGTTTTATAAAATAATGGATAAGCTTAAAAAATAAAAAAATTGCCCTTGCTTTATAAAAACGCTACATATTGGTTTTTAATGTGTTGTATTTTAAAACCAACTAATTTATTTGATATTTTATTAAATTGTTTTTCTATATTTATTATAATTTTAAAAAAGCGAGGTAAAAACCTAGTAATATAGACTTAAAAAGCGTTATTTTTATGTTATGTTTTATTATGGGACATATTTTGCTTTTAGTCTATATAAATGGCTCAGAACTGGGTTAAAATTGGCTTTGATGATGATTACCTTAAAAGCTACAAAAATGTATAGTTTTTGCTGATAAAGTATTTGACCTGGTTTTAAGGTGACCACTTATGGTATAGAGCTCACTATAGTCAATATAAATGCTTTTGTAAATAATAATCCTTATAAATTTCAAAAATTCACCTTCATTTAGGTAAATTATTAAGAATGGATTAAAATTATTTAGATTAAAAATAATAAATTAACATATTATTTATTTTATAAGAATGCTAGGTATACTGGTGTCTTCATATGGTTTAATTGCTACAGATTTTTTTCTTGATCTATAAGATATATAAACAAATACTCGCGAAGTATCACGTAATTCGTCTACAATTATTATAAGTGGGTCTTTTAAATTTAAGTTCATGCGGAAATATCTCGTAAAATATATAGGATTAAAAGTAATTGTTTCTTAGTTTTATGTTGATTGAGATACATTTTTTTATATATTAGCATAACCTAATTATTTTAAGAAAAACAACATAAAATTTATTAAAAAATCCATGTATTAGGTTTTTTGTTAGTTTTTATAAAAAATTCTTCTTAACTATTTATGAAATACTTAATTATTTATTAAAAATAATATAGTTCTGTAAATAAGTTGTGGATTTTTAAACAATGGAACCGTTTGGTCCTGGTCCAGGGGTATAGTAACTGAGCATGATTAGTGTCCTATTGACTTTTCCGAACTTGCAGATTGCCTTAAACAGAAAAGAGAAAAAAATGTCTGTCATTATCTAGATGAACTTAAATAAGAATTAAAATAATAATACAAATTAAAAGTGTTAGAATTTTCATATAAAATTCTGAGAAACTTTTGTGAAAGTTTTTGACTTTTTATTAAAATTTACATATTAATTTGTTTTGACGGGTGCATTTATTATTAAAAAAAAAATAAGGATGGTGTGTTAATTTATTTTAAGTTTTCTTGAAATTACTTTAGCTTTAAGCATAGGTTACCATGTATTATTAAAATTAACAGATATTGATGCTACACGGGTATTTTTTTTTATTTTATATTTTCAATGCCTTTAGTTTTACTTATTTTAAATAAGTCTTTTCCTTAAAATGCTAGAGACCTTCCTGTTTATTATGTGGTTGCATGAAATGCGTATTGACAAATTTTTAATTTGTGAAATTCTGTGTTAATATTTGTTTGGTGTTCTTTTATGCGTTTTTCTAATAACTTAAAAGAAGAAATTAGATTTACATAACATTTTTTGTATTTCCGTGTATATTGTATGGTTTTGTTTTTGCTACATTAGATCTTATAGTGTTTTGAGTTTTAAAGATAGTACAAATAATAAATTTATTATCTGTTTGTTAAATTAAATTTGAAAAGTCTAAAATATATGGTAAAAATAATTATTATTTTATTTTGATTTTGTCGTTTAAATTTAGAGAAGCAAATATTTATAAAATCATAAGGATAATTATGTTTAACTAACTTTCTTTCTTATCATTATTGGGTGATTTGGGTCAAAAATTTAAGTATCTGTTTGTATGTGTAAGTTTTTTGTATATAAACATAACTGTTTATTTTTTTTTGTTGGAATATGAAGAAAGCTAACTTGTAAGTTTTTTTCGTTTTCTGGAGTGAAAAGTCTTTCTATATTTAGGTGTGTTAAAAAAGTAATTTTAACAATGTTTATCATGGTAAATGAAAGATATGTCATCCATATATCTCCACCCAACTAAAGATTGACACTGATAATTATCTATAAAATTAAATTTATATTTTTTATTAAAAAAACACTTATTAATGGTAATAAAAGTAAACTTATGACCATGTCAAAAGCTTGTTTATAGTGTGCTATATTGGAAAATAGTTGATTTTTCACAAAAAGTTAATAACTCAAGAATGGTGTTTACGTTTAGCTTGGCTTTTTTTCCAAGGTAGACATAACTTTTTAACTAATTTCTAAATTTGCTCAATATTTTATCGACAGAAACATTTGTAAATAAACTAGCAACATTAAAACTTAATGGGTCTTATTTGGCTCTTTGCCAATTTGTGATATTTCTTCTTAAAAATGTTAAGGATATTTAATGTATAATTTAATACTGTTTACCAAAAATGAAGGAGTCCGTGAACTACTGAAGGACTTTAGTACTTGCAGAATCCAGTAAAATGTACATGATTAACCCCCTTAATTTGTTATGGACAAACCCCTCCACTAGATGTGGGTGGCCGACTACCGACTCCTCAAAACTTACCTGTTGACTCTTTACTTCGAACTCCCAAGTATCGGCAGGCTTGCTATGTATACTCTTTTTCCCGGTTTTAAAGATTTAAATTATTATCTATAGCCAATCGTTATTAACGTAAGACCGTGACCCACTTTGTATATGTGACCGTGAAATGAAATCCTTGCTTTAACTTTTGTATATTGTTGTAAACTTGTTTTATTGTCTCTACATTATGTTAACTGTTTTTACAACCCAATTTTACGATTATCACTACTAATTACTATTTCTTAGATAGTTTTAATATTATTTACAAAAGTACAAAAATTAAAAAAAAAATACTATACAGTGTGTCCCAAATTGGTGTGGAAGGTATGGGGATCTTGGAAACCACGATAGATAGAAAATCGGTTAAATGGGGGAAGTTTTGGACAATTATGTTAGTAAGCTAATCCCGTTTACTACGTGGTTTTATCTATTCAGGTTTTTGAGAAATTTTGAAAACCTAAAACATCCATTTTCGAAAATCGGCCATATTTTTTTATAAATGAAAAATTTTCAAATCTGTAAAAACTTCCTTAGAGCAACTTTTTTTGTAGAATATGACCAGGTAGTCAATTTTTATTTTCTACTTTTTGGGTTTTTAGAATTATCATCAAATTTATTTTTTCATATGGACGCCATATTGGATTTTTATGCAGCCAAATAGTGCTTTTTATTCTGATTTCAACAATGTATAACATGTTATAATTTAAGAATTTACAACCTCATTTATTTTAAAAAACAAATATTTTCTCAGTTTGCCTTGATTCCGGCGAACGTCATGTTTTTTTGTAAACAATAAAATATTAGTAATTGGCAAAATAAATAACTTTAATACCGTGTTATAACAAATTTTTTCGCAGCCAAATGGTGCTTTTATTCTTATTTCAACAATGTATAACATGTTATAGTTTAGGAGTTTATACAATACCTCCTATACAAGAAAAGGCCTCGGTGCTTTGCGCGTGACGTCATCACATCTAGGCCTAAAATATTTAGCAGGAATAGGAATTATTATGTTCAAGTTTGTTATATTATGTAAATTTTTATAATGTTATTAAGGGTTTCCTGTTAAACGGGGCTGCCAGAACGTGAACTGAACCCTTACGCACCCCATTCGAGTTTTTTTTCGGGAAAACGAAATTTCAAAGCAAAAACCCGATATTCCTATCACGTAATATCGCAGATTTTAGCGTCATTATCGGTATAGTGTCACGAATGGGGTTTACTGTCATAATTGAGGTTTACTGTCATAATTGGGGTTTACTGTCATAATTGGGGTTTACTGTCATAATTGGGGTTTACTGTCATAGTTGGAGTTTAATCATACTTCTTATCTAGGTGCTCTTTTAAAATAAGAAAGAGGGCTACGAGACTATTTACTAAAGGTTTGTAGTTTTCTTTTCCTAGTTTTACTCAGTTGATTATGATTATTTTTAGAGCAATAATTTTTAAGAAATGTGAGAAAAATTTTTGTATTATCAAATTTTATATGCTCTTTGCATTTCTCAAAAGGAGTTAAAAGTTCATGTTTACATAGATACTTTAAGAGCAATTGAGAGAGAAACGACTTTTTATTGTAAATATCCAAAAAAGTGTCTTCAAATTCATCAATTAGTTTTTTAAATATAATGTAAGATACCAACACCATATTTACTACTTTTTCACGAGCATATAAAAGACGCCCCTGACTTAAAGATTGTATAAGATTGTAAGAATCTTCTACAATGCAAGGTTCATTTAATGTTAGATTATCCTTGCAAAACTCACAGTTGATTTTTTTTAAAACAATGTAGCAGCAGTATCCACCCAAATAAGTTATAACTGGCATTTCAGATCTGACAGCTTCAGAGTCCGAGTCTTGAATAACAAGTTTGGATAACAAACTATCAATCTGGTCAGCATAACTTAAAGAGGTATCTACTTGGGATTCGCTGAGGGTGTCATAATCTGATTGAAAGAATTCATTTATATTAATATTTCCATAATGTTGATTTTAGTGACAGTACAGATTGAATTCTGAGCCTTTTTCTGACTCAATAGTTGGCGAACTGAGATATGGTAATGGCCGCCAGCTAATTGCCTGTACTTTCAAAAACGCCCTTCCAATGGATCTGTTTGAAATTTGCCTAGTAATCATAATTCATATCTAATTCTGTTAAACAATATTTAGTAACTTCAAGAAGTCCAGTGATGGTGTGACTTAATGCAGTGTGTCTGCCGAGTTAAGTTATTTGGAAAATTAGATGTTTTCCAAGTATCTAACCAATTTTGCATTTGATTTAAGAAATAAAATTTAGGATCCTTATTGGGCTCAGCTAGTATTGATTTGGTGAAAGGTTCCTGGTACTTATCTAATAAATGTTTTCCCTTAAGGGGAGTTTTAACGTTAACGATTTTCCACCATGTCCATATAATGCTAATAAAGTCTGCTGTGTCTTGTGAATAAGATAAATTATTAAAAGGGCCTTTTAGAGCCTCGATAATAAAAGGATTAAATATTTTAAGGATAATTTGACATTTTGTCTTTCTATAGATGATGGATATAAAGCCTTTAAGCTAAGTGAATAGCCATGCTTTAGTAATTTGTCTCTTTACAATTCATGCAGTTTCTTGACAGTAGAAAAGGCGGCACATTTTTTTTTTTTACCTGTCTCAAAATCAGGATATGAAAGAGTTTGATCGGGTTTCGAATTAAGCCAGTTATTAAAAATACATTTTAATAAATGTACTGTGTCAAAAAGGTAAAATAGTGGTCTTTCTGGGTCTATAGGATGTGGAAAAACTATGTTAAGTTCATTTAAGTCTGAAAACTTACTCATTGCTTTACTATTTATTGCATTATTGTCACTAATTGTACAAAATACTAGGTATCCAATTTCTTCTAAATTTTCTATTATAGTTTTAATAAACTGATATAACATTACCGAGTTTACTGTGGACACAGGACATATGAATAACTTCTTTAAGACTTGAGAAGGACTAGTTATCATGAATGCTACTGCGGATGATGCTACACTATTATTATTTACTGCTGTACCTACAGTATTACCTGCTTTATAATCCAAATAGGGTTCAATATGAATTTCATCAAAAAGTAATATAACATTTTTCTCTTTATCTGTTAAATAATGGAAAATGTTGCGAGCATAGTTAAAAAGAACTTTCTTTCATCAATATGGGGATCTGTTAAAAATATATTACAAATATTTTTTACTGTGTCGGGATGAGGTAAGATAATCGGAGCATGGCTACGTAAATATTTATAAGCATGGGGACTTATAGTAAACAAAATTGAACATAAAACCATGGTACTAGGTGAATATCTATATCTTTCCTTTGGTAAACATAACAACCTAACTGTTCTGACACAAATTTTAGATTTTGAGTTTGTTCATCGACCCATTTAAATTTGAAAGAATATTTATAACAAAATTTAGGATCTTTTTGTTGTCAGATTGGGGCTTGGTTTGGTATGAATTAGACTCATGATCTGGTATCGAACTGGGTATGCTACTCGAAGGCTCGGTAGAGTTCTCGGTACTAGGACCTAAGGAACTGACATCATTGTATTATCAATTGCATCAATAACATTTCCTAAATCATCCAAATTGTCAATTTTAAAAGGAGACTTTAAATTAGTTATTGAAACACACACAGACTGGCCATATAAATATGTCTCTAAGTTTAAGTTCATATGAATTACAATTGCCCAAGTTATTATAGGACCAGGAGAAAAATCAAATTTAAATAATGTTACATTATCTGAATTTACTACTGAAAACCACCCATCCTTAACACTATAATGTTTAAACAGCCCTAAAAATCCATCGAAATCATTAAAACATGTAGCATCTTTATGAGCGTTAAATTCTTTTTACTTTGTTCTAATGTTTGAAAAAAGATGTAACTCATCAAGCTCTTTAAACTTTTCATCCTTACTTTCCAGGTTGTTGTGTTTTTGAAAATAGGAAGGGCAATTTGGGAAAATAGTAGGAACAGAATTATCTCTCACGGCTTCTTTAAATTTACTGTGATAATATTACTGTTTTTGGATCCTGCTCTGAAATAATCCAAATAATACTACCTGTAGTAAAATGTAATTCACACACTTTAGTGTTTTTATTTGGGACTAAATCGTCTCGCGGAATTGATTGCAACCATTTTTTTTTAGCTCGCTGTCGTTGGGAAAACCAAAAACATGAACTTTTGGCCCATTAGTGTAATTACCACGGCAACCCGGAGCACAGCACTTATACGGCATATTCACAAAAAATACTCGAACTTTTAAACCCGCAAATAGGTAAACAGAAAACTGATTTAATCTTAAAAATAAACGAGATAAGACAAGAGCAAAACCACAAAATACGAAAAGCAAAACTTAAACTCACGTTAAACTAAAGTTAGGTTAGTATTAGTACCCAGCGTTGTGCTTTCGACATAAAGCAAATGTACTAAAATTGCTCCCAAAAATGTACTAGATTGTACTAGATTACATTTTTTTCAATTTTTAGGATTGGCTTTGAGTGCTGTTGGGTTTCATTGATTAAACAAGATTTTTATGAAAATGTAATAGATTATTCGGATTTTAGCTATTGTAGTAATAGCGTAATAGTCAGTGTCTAATTGTAATAGATCTAGTACAATTTTAATAGCAAGAACAATCCTCGCGATGAGATTGTCAATAACACGCTCAGCGACAATTTCATATATTTTATGGAAAAATCATCCGGCCTAGATGTGATGACGTCACGCGTAATTTATTTGGAGCCCCGAGGCCTTTTCTTGTATAGGAGGTATTGGTTTATAACCTCATCCACTTCAAAAAACAAATATTTTCTTAGTAGCTCGGGTACGTTATTCAAAATTTTTCAACTTTGTAAAATGGTTAATTATTTGAAGAAAAGACTTGATATTTTGCAACGTTATTTTCAAAGCAATAGAAATGTTAATAAAGCTGCGAAAACGTATTTCGAAAATATTTCTGAAAGGCAGCATCCTAAACTAACATACTTTCGAAAACTGGTTACAAATTTGTATAAATTCGGAAGTTTTAAAAAGCCCGACCTAAGAAGTACGTTGAAGAAAATCGACAACGAGATGCTGCAGTTAACCAACATTTTAAAGAAAATCCAAAATCTTCAGCCAGGGATGTTGATAGATAATTCCACATACCTAGGTCAACCATTTTTAGGGTAGTTAGGACTATTTAAAAAAATATCGTTAATATGTTGAGAAATATGGAAAACATTTTGAATTTTAGGTCGTTATTTTACATCTTCATTTTAGTAGGAATATTAGTTTAGCCACTTTTTATTGTTTTTGTTTTCACTTGTTTCAATTAACTTGTTATGTGCGGTCTTGTTGTAACATGGTATTAACGTTATAGCTAGGTTCGCGAACCTATTTCTGTAAAATATCTGTTCAGCTTATCTATTTTGCCAATTACTAATATTTTATTGTTTACAAAAAAATGACGTTCGCCGGAATCAAGGCCAACTGAGAAAATATTTGTTTTTTGAAATAAATGAAGTTATAAACTCTTAAATTATAACATGTTATACATTGTTGAAATCAGAATAAAAAGCACTATTAGGCTGCGTAAAAATCCAATATGGAGTCCATATAAAAAAATACAGTTGATGATGATTCTAAAAACCCGAAACGTAGAAAATAAAAATTGACTACTCGGTCATATTCTACAAAAAAAGTTGCTTCGAAGAAGTTTTTACAGATTTAAAAAATTTTTACCTATAAAAAAAATATGGCCGATTTTCAAAAATGCATGTTTCAGGTTTTTTCAAAATTTCTCAAAAACCTGATTAGATAAAACCACGTAGTAAACGGAATTAGCTTACTAACATAATTGTCCAAAACTTTCCCCATTTAACCGATTTTCTATCTATCGTGGTTTCCAAGATCCCCATACATTCCCCACCAATTTGGGACACACTGTATACGTTTTATTCTAAAACATTTTTATTTTGTTGTGGTGCATCACTAACGTTTAAATAATTTATTAGATCAACGTCAAAGCCAGTTAGCATCAGCTTTAACAAAACATCAAAGAACTATAACATTTAGAAAACTGTCTAGGGAAAGGCTAAAAGGCAGGTCGAATTATATGGGAAACATAAAAGAGTCTAAAACGGATGGTAATTCGTTAAAAGCTACCTAAGTCAACAAAAAGCATCCAGGATTTAGTTTTTTGAGGGACAACAGCAGCCACCGGAATACGGATACTAAATAAGCAAGGACGATAAAGGTAAAAAGGTATTTAAGCCCATAAGAAAATCGGAATTTTTAATGTTAAAAAAGCTGCAAAGGATGGTTAAAACCGGTAGTTTCTATTCTCCCACTTATGTGTTAAAACTGAACTTCTATGGAAAATGCGCAATTTTTGTTTTAAACAGGGTTCTTATATAAGTCTTGCAGCGGCAAAAGACATTAAAATCTTAAAACAAAACACAAACGCAGTTTATTTTGCAAAAATAAAATAATAATTTGCAGTGCATATTAATAAATTCCAATTAAAGTTTTTTAATCTTATTGGGACAACCCACGAAGGCTAAAAGCCTAAGTGGTAATAATTAACGTACCGTGGCTACCTTAAATAAAATAAGGGAGTACTAACACAAGTCTTAAATATTCGCGGGTTTGAAGGAAAAAGGAATATCTCTGCAAACAGGAAGTTGCACAGTCTAGAAACTATAGGAAAGAGAAGAAGATCTGCTGTGGACGGAATCCGTAGTCTCTTATGTATAATTTTATGTTGCTAAATTTAAAGGTTAATTTATTTTATTACTCTCATGCAAACAACTAAGAGGGTATAGGTCTATAATTATTAGATTGATGATACTATTTGCTAATATTAGCTTACATTTTTTAACAAAATTTAAAATTTTATTCGTTAATGCCCTAAAATAATTTGTATACAGGGTGTTTCTTAATCACATGCTAATATTTAGGGGGTGATTCTTGGACCCATTTTAAGAAAAAAACTTCATATGAATGTATGTCCTAAACGTCTTATCTTTTGAGATATAGGGTATTAAAACTTTAAGAAAAAAATAATTTTTTTATTGTTATTTTCATACCACTTTAAATATTTTTATGAAAATGGGTGTACGGCGTTTATGCATTAAAGAGCATTTTTTGACCTAATAAACATTTTTTTATTTCCAACAGTGGCGTCTGTACTGGACTGACTAGATATTTTTTAAGGAAAAAATAGTACGCCTCTGCTTTCTCTTAAAATAAAAATTATTTTTTGAGTCCACGGTCAATTTAAAACAAATTTGGTTACTTGACTTTTTTTCGTACGACTACAAAAAAAATAATTCACTTATCGCATCTCATTGGACCAATTATGAGAAAAAAACGATTTATGTAACTTTGAACAATAATTTATTTAATAAAATAAGTACGGACGCCACTGCTGGAAACAAAAAAAATGTTTCTTAGGTTAAAAAATGCTCTTTAATGCATAAACGCCGTACACTAATTTTCACAAAAATATTTAAAGTGGTATGAAAATGACAATAAAAAAATATTTTTTTCTTAAAATTTTAACACCCTGTTTCTCAAAAGATAAGACGTTCAGGACATACATTTATATGAAGTTTTTTTCTTAAAATGGGTCCAAGAAACACCTCCTTAAATATTAGCATATTATTAGGAAACATCCTGTATAATTTATGACTTTTACTTAAATATTCTTTAAGCGAGTAAATGTTTATTGTTGTCAATTTTTTTATGTTGCTTGTTGCTAAGTATAATTGTTACTTTATATTTTTAATGATAACCAAATATTAAAATAACTAAAAATATTGTCATTACATTTTTAATTAGGTAAAATCATAAAATTTCACAACATTGCATATTCAACAACTTTTTTATATATTTCTATTTAATGCGGTCCATAAAACTAAAACGATGATACTATTTATCCATTTTAATTACTTTTGCAACCGGTGTTCTGCTAAGTTTATAAAGTTCCAGCATAAAAATGTTGGCGAGCGCATCGTATGATGATGAAGTTAGTATATATGTAAATAAGAGTTTTTTAAATAGTAATCTAAAGTACATTATTATAAAAAATTTGGTTAGAACTTTTTGTTCATTTATCTAAATCATAAAAACGAGGAATAAACATTCGTTATGGTAAATAAAGTAACTGTAACGAGCAACGCCGATGTATATTAGGTAAGCAAAATTAAATTTTACCTAAAATAACTATATTAAAAGAACAACACGCACTTTTAATAAATTTTAAATTAAGCTTTTAAAAAAAATCAGTTTAGTTTATTTTTCTTTTTACATATTTTTCGGAATAAAAGCAGAAAGTAATTTCTTAAACCTCATAGGACGACAAACAGACCTACACTTATGCAGAAAATTTTCCGCCAGGTTTTTTTTCATTAAATTTCGTTTTGATTTAGATGACCTACTCAGTTTAAATTGTTCTAAAATGACTATTTTTTGCACTTTCTAGGTCTATTTACTCAATAAACCGCAGTTATCCCGTAAAACCTATCAAAAAATAATCAGCGCATAGTAAATATTTACTATTTAGGTGGGCGCACTGGGTTCCATTGCGCCCTTATTTCTTTATTGGGGTGACGGTCTAAAAAGGACATTTATATTTTAAAACAAAACGCAAATCCAGCTTATATTTTAAAAATATAACAGTTTGCAGCAAATAAATAAAAAATAAAATTGAATTTAAGCGTTGGAGTTTTGTCTTTTGTTGAAACATCCCACAAAAGTTAAAAGCCTAAGTAGTAGATAGTAAAGTACTGTGGCTGTCTTAAATGAAATAAAGGTTTAGTAACACGGGACTTAAAGGTTTGCTGGTTTACAGGAAAAGGAATATCTAAGATATGTCGAGGGTAAGGTTCTGGAATTTAACAAAGACCTGAGTAACATAACTTGTTCCAGGTGTGTGAGAAGAAAAGAAGATCTGCCGTGGACGAAATCCGTTGTCTATCATGTATAATTTCGTGTTAGTAAATCTGGTGGTTTTTATTATTACCTTGCAAACAACTAAGAGATAGAAACAGATAGAGATAGTATATAATTAGATTCGTGATATTATTTACCTATATTTAGATTAAAAAAAAATAGTTAAAAAAGAAGCTCTGGCCTATGTGCACGTTGTGGAGTAAGTAGAGGGAGATAGATGTGCTTATTTTCGTACAAAAATAGTTGGCATAAGCTTTTTAACCAAAATTTTATATATTGTGTAAACAAAACTTAATGTTGCCTATATTAAATATTTTAAAAGAATAACACTCACTTGCACGCTATTTATAAATATTTTGAGGTAAAATTTAGGTTTAGTTTATTTTATTTTATACAAACATTTTTTTAATTAAAACAGAAAGTAAGTTTTTTTACCTCATAATGTCTTAGAAACACCTGTTAATTTTTATTTTAAATTAGGACCAATATTTACTTTCCAACCCCTTAAGACATTCGGCTACTAAACTTAATATTTCGATAATGCCTGGCTATAAATTAAACAAATAAAAAGTATTTACCAAGATAGGGTATTTACGAAATTGTAGTAGAGTAAGTAAAATTTTATTACACAATAAAATGGAGGGGCAACTATGTTTTTGATAAAAAATTTTGAGTGTTGATAAAATAGTGTTGTTATCAAAAAATGTCATTGAAAAAGAGTTTTCTAAATGTTTAAAAACTTTAAAAGTTATATTTGTAAAAAGGGAAATGGGTAAAAATTCTTTCATTATAATGGTTTTTTTATATATATATATATATATATATATATATATATATATATATATATATATATATATATATATATATATATATATATATATATATATATATATATATATTATATATATTTATATTTGAGTAAAATGTGTTAACTTTTTTTTTTCGGTAACTCGTGTGTTGTTGTCCTAAAAAAGGCCCCGTTTTTTGCTGACGTTTCGGCAAAATCACATTTGCCATTATCAAAGCTTAGAAGTTTTCTGCTAATTGCATCCTGGGTGTAGTCGCTTATATATTGTCCTGGGCAGGCGTCACGGTTGTTGGTTTTTTCCTGTCTGTCTCGCTGGGGGCGTGTTATCGGCCCCCCTTTTCTCGAGGGGGGAGGGCTATTTGTATGTTGTTTATTTTCTCTGGTAGGTCTAATTCTATTGTTTATCAAGGAATTTTCCCCGGTATTTCCCCAAAAGTTGGCTGTCGTCACGGTTGTTCAGGTTTTCAGGTCTCTTTTCAATTTCAACGGACTCCCTCACAATTCTCTTCGGTAGGTTTTCGCAGGTAGCAAGCATCCTAGTGTTGGGAAAATCGATTTTGTGTCCGGTGTTTAGAATATTATTACTAAAGAAGAAGTTGTTGTTCTGTTCTTTACTGCGTTCATGTGTTCATCTCTCCTTGCGCTAATTTTTCTGTTGGTCTGTCCGATATAAGAAAGGTTGCATTGTTTTTCAGGGTATTTCGTATACACCTCGTTTTCCCCAAGGGGATTTTCCCGGGGAAAGTCAGCAAACAAACAATCTGCCCTTTTTTAGGACAACAACACCGATTTTTCCGAAAAAAAAAAGTTAACAAAATATATATATATATATATATATATATATATATATATATATATATATATATATATATATATATATATATATATATATATATATATATATATATATATATATATATATATATATATATATATATATATATATATATATATATATATATATATATATATGACTTGTTTTTTTAAAACCGTTTGTCATCATTCCCCCGGAAAGACTTTAAGATCCGGGGTTTTAAAGGTCTAACTGTTGTCAGAAGTTGGGGATTGACTGACAACAGTTAGACAGCTTAAAAACCAAGTGCGTTTTGGGGTCTGAAAATTTTCCCAAAGGGGAATACAAAACAAACGGTTCCCCGGAAAAAAAACAAGTCACATTATCTATGTGAAATCTAAGAACATATATATATATATATATATATATATATATATATATATATATATATATATATATATATATATATATATATATATATATTAAAAAAAAATCAATCATTTATTTAAGTTGTTGCTTTTTTAAATTTAAATATTTTAATTTAATTTTTTATCTACAAAGTTCTAAAAAAATGTCTGTCACAACTACAGCTGTGACATTGTAAAATATAAAAATTGTGGATAAAAGGTTGTTTTTTATAAAAAAATTTTTCAAAGATATCAACTAAACCTGAAATAGAGGCTTTAAATGTTGTTTCTTTTTTTTAAAAAAAATATTTTTTTTTTTATTAATTATTAAAAATAAAAATATTATATATATATATATATATATATATATATATATATATAAGAAAATCTTAAAACTTGCCAGGTTTATTGAATATTTGCCTATTTAGACGTATTTCAATCTTTTTTTTATAATAATTAGACCTAAGCACCAAAATAAATGAATGGTTAGTTAATTTAAAAGTAATTGTAATATTAAAAAATAAAAATATTATGGTGCGCAAAGCGCATTATGAGATTTTTTAAAATAAATGATCAAAAACTTTGAAATTGCAAAAAATTCAATACCCATGGCAAGTAAATTTATTATAATACTTGCCATTTTGTTTTTTTACCCAATTAATTGTACGTGTAAATAAAGATGCTTAAATTTAAAAATATAATAAAAATGGTCTATGTAAAAACTTAATTTTTATGAATACAATGGGCGAAAAATGGTCCATCTTTACCACCTCCTTTACATATTTAATAAGGTTTACGTAATTAAAACAATTAAATTATTTGTTTATTCATTTATTTATTTGATATTATCGTTTTTTGCTAAGATTTAGTAATTAGTTGCAACTACAATTGATTTTCTAATATTAAAAAGAACAGGTTCTAAGTTTTAAACATACATTAAGTAACCTGGGTTTTGGTTGCTTAAAATAACAATACGCAATAAAAAAAAATGGTTTCTTTTGTACACAATTTCGGTAAAGTTGTTTGCGTCACCAGGGCCATCGATTATAAACGTTCTGAAAAAACATATTGCATCACTGCTGTTACTTAAGTTTTTAACAATATTTTAATAAAAAACCGTACATTTCATTGAAATAAAAATGGTCCATTTATTTAGAAAAATTACATTTCAGTTACTAGTGAAAATTAAAGAAAAAAGCAAATAGATAAACATGTCTTATTAGGACAACTTTTTTCAATGAGTAAATTTTCCAGAAATGTAACTTTTAGAGCTTCAAATACATTTAGAAAAAAAACCTTCTTAATGACCTAAAAGAAAACATGCTGTATCTCGAAGGCTAACGCATTTGCCGTTATATTTTTTAAGGAACTTTTTTCGATAATTTTTTTACTGTATATTATTAAAATATTATTTTAAATTAACTTACTTATTTAAAAACGTAGATAAACATATTTGTTTTTATATTATGCATAAAAACCACCTTTTTGAATATTTCACATTGAATACGAAATAAAAACAAATGACCGATTTTTATCCTGGTAAATTGTATTTTAAATTTTAGTTAGTACACTATGGGCCACAATTAAAATGCCCAAAAATAACGTGGGCATTGTGTATAATTTAGAGCACCTTTTTTGTTAGTTAAGTTGGAAAAAATAGCTTTATTATTTATAAAGGATACAAAAGGCCAATCTATGATTTAAAACGTTGGCATTAATAGCATGGGTTTACTGAATCTAAAAACTAGGTTTATTATTTATAATATATTATTTATTATTTGAGTCCAACAAACCAATAGAGACAATTTTATATTAAGGTTTTACATTACTTTCTACCCCATAATTACTGTTAGTACCTGTTTTGTATGTTTCTTTTGTATATGTTTTTTTGCTAATAAAACACCTAATAATCAAAACTTGTTTTAAAATAATAAATAGTCCAAACCGTGCGGCCTTTCTATAGGGTGGCTTTAAAATAAACTTTATATACCCAGAACCAACTGGCTTATTTACAGATTATACAATATAATTTAAAATTTGTTTTTCTGTTTTCTTTCTGGTTTATTTTAATTCTTAGATGGATATTGTTAATATATTTAGGCATACTAAGAACTTGTACATCTATTGATTGCTATTCGGTGTTAAGTTTGTTCAATTGCTTTAATAATAGTTTTTAATAAATTAGATAGGGCCTGTTGTAAAATATTTTATTAAATGTGTGGTCGAATAGATCAGTGGCAGATCTCACATGGCTGATGTTACTAAACGTCGATTTATAGTCTTCTTTAGAGTATGCTTTACAAGAATTTACTACTGGAAAAACGATTTAGTTTTTTGTTTTTTAAAACAATGTGTGAGGAAACGAATTTTTTTTTTTTTTGGCAAAATGTGTAAAAAATGTTTTTTTTTCACAATTTTAAGGAAAATGATTGTTGTTTTTTCTTTTAACACAATATGTGGGCAAACGATTTATTTTTTCCTTTTGTTTAAACCAATGTGTGGGAAAACAATTTAGTTTTTTCTTTCTTGACACAATGTATGGTGTAACGATTAAATTTGATTGTCTTTTACATAATGTGTGGCGAAACAATTTAGTTTTTTCTTTAAACACAATAATTGGGGAAGCGATTTAGTTTTTTTTTCTGGTAACACAATTTGTGGGCGAACGATTTTTTTTTTTTCGTTTGAGACGATGTGTGAAAAAACAATTTAGTTTTCTGGTGGTGATGGTATTTCTTTTAACACGATGTGTGGAAAAACAATTTAGTTCTTGTTTTTTTTTCACAACGCATGTGGGGAAAAGAATTTAGTTCTTGTTTTCTTTGACAGAATGTGCGAAAAAATGATTTGTTTAGCTTTTTTTTTGACAAAATGTATAAAAACAATTTAGTGTTTTTTCTTTTGACACAACATGTAAGCAAACATTTTTTTTAAACAATGTGTGGGGAAATGAGTTAGTTCTTGTTTTTTTTGACACAGTATACTGGGAATCGACTTTTTTTTTATTAAAACGCTGTGTGTAAAAACGATTTAGTTCTTTGTTTTTGATACAATGTGTGGTAAAACAATATATTTTTTTGTAACTGTCACAATGTATGGGAAAACAATTTATTTATTTTTTTCTTTTGTGTGGGAAAAATGGTTTAGTATTTGTTCTCTTTTAATATAATATGTATTGAAACAATGTGTGGGCAAACGATTTTTTTTTGGACAAAATGTTTGGGAGAACAATTTAGTTTTTTTTCTTAATACAATGTAAAGGTAATAATTTAGTTTTTGTTTCCTTTTGACAAAATGTGTGTAGAGAAAATTTGGTACTTATTTTCTTTTAACAAAATGTGTGAACAAAAGTTTTTTTTGGCACAATGCGTGGGAAAACGGTTTATTTTTTTCGTTTCTTGACAAATATGTGGTAAAACAAATCAGTTTTTTTCTTTGGCATAATAAGTGGGCAAGATTTTGTTCTTTTGGCTCAATGTATAGAAAAACGGTTTAATTTTTTGTCTTTTGACACAATATGTAGAAAACTATTTAGTTTTGGTTGTCAATTAACAAAATACGTGTTGCAAGACTCGATTGTTGGTTTTTGTAGGAAAACGATGTAGTTTGTTTTAACAAAATGTGTGGTAAAATGATTAGGTTTTTTTTCTTTTGATCAATATGTTGGTATAACCTTCATTGACAAATGCTAAGTTTTTGTTTTTTTAAATAAGTCTTGCTGGTCTGTTGGAATAAAGAAAGAGTTGACAATAAAAAGAGCAGACTAATAAAGGTAAATTTAAACTCTTTGGTCATATCAGTTGCTTTATTTAGCACTAGCTTGCTACCTAGGTACAGTTTTTTAAACTTAAATTGGCAATTTTTGTAATAAGTACCCCAAAATAATTTTTACATTAATTATAACTTAAATAAAGCATTTTTAAAGTGGTCAAATACTTGTAGGAGTCGGCAAACATTTTCTACGTTTTAAAATAAAATGCTAATTGCCAAGTTCAATCATTATCTACTTTTAAAAATAAATAAACACAGTTAGAACTAATACAAACTTAGAATAAGTTTATACAATAGCTGTATTATACTCAATATTTTAAACTTATTTAAATTAAATGATTATTTGGCTTTTTTAAATGTAAATATTTATTTAGTGTTTTTAAAATTTATAATACAATATATTATTATATTGTATATTTCATATGAAGCTAAGCCAGTATTGCAATATTTTATTTTTAGGACTTATCGTTTGCGGAATTTCAGGGATTTTAATTTTATATAGAATATAAACTTTTAAAATATATCTGTAAGAGTTTTTTCTAGTATTATTGCAAGAGTAAGTAAGCTCTTTATGTTATGTAAAAAAGTGAATTTCATAGTAAAATAAAGTATTTACATTCCGGCCAAATGACACTACTTATGATATGTAGTTTTTTTTATATATTTTTGCCTCCTTAATACGAATCCTTTGTGTCAGAATTTGACCATCAAGTCACAATTTCTTTTGCCTTACAAAACAGGTCCAAAATGCCAGAAATACAAAAAAAAGACCAGCAAATATGAAGAAAATTGTACTTTTAAGTTTACCCTTAAAATTAATGTGTCCCACGATGGAGGATCCAATACGGCATACAAGATTTTCACAAACCATTTCGTCATATTGGATTTAGCTTAAAATCCATATGTATCAGATCTGGCGTAAATCAGAAGAGTTTTGAAGAATAAAAAACAAATTTTCTTTATTGTTGCTGGTATTTTTTTCCTGTATTTTTGGTGTTTCAGACTAATTTTTGGGGTAAAAAAAAACTGTAAAGCGATGGCTTAATTATGACCATTAAGGAGTCAAAAATACATAAAAAATATACTATTTTTCATTTGGGTTAATATTTCCAAAAAATAAAAAATATTTTATATAAATAATTTTTAACTAATATTCGACTTTATAGGAAAATCATAAAATTTTACACTGCATATTTTCCAACTTTATTTTTATTATATATTTCAATAAAATGCGATCCATAAAGCTAAAACAGTGATACCGTTTGGCCGTTTTAATTACTTTTGCTACCGGCGCTTTAGTAAGTTCGTAAAGTTAAAGCATAAAAATGTTGGCGAGCTCGTCGTATGACGATAAAGCTAGAAGATATGTAAATAAGAGTTGTTTAAATAGTAACTTAGGGTACATTATTATCAAAAATAAGATTAATAGTTAACAGAATGTTTGTCTATTTATTAAAGTTATTTAAAAATTGCGCCCAAGTAATATATCTAAAAATAGTACGAAGGCATAATTTATATTTTAAGCCAACCAATAAAAATAAAAACTTGTCATTTAAAATGACTTTATTATTTTTTACAATACCTAGTTTTTGCACGCATTTAAACTTCTTATTAATTTTTTTTCCATTTAGCTCTCCCCGATACTTTCAAAACACGGTTTTTGAATTCATATGGCTTCATTTGTTGATCAAACTCATTGTCTATGCAATTTATTCATTTATTCTTGTGGTTCAGAAAAAAATAGCTGGTGCCAAATCAAGATCTTTTTACCCATTAATTCAATTTTTTAATGCTTAAAAAGTTGATTTCTAAATAAGTTGTGTAACAGCTGACACTGACTTGATAAAGAACGATTCGAAAGCTCTTGTTTGTGCTCCTCATTTTACTGAAGAGTTCAACCAGACCAATAATGGTATACCATTTAGATTTAACCGTTCACGACACGATATACAATCTACTTCTGTTTGATTTCTGGCTCAGAGGCAAAGATACATGTTTTTGGAGCACCGTTATTGTGTTTATAAAACATTAATTTGTACCAATCGAGAAGAGCAACTTTTTAAGATTTTGTCGGATTATGTAGGATCATTTAATACGGACAAACCTTGTTCACGTAATCATGCTATATTTTTTTAATGCGGGCAAAATTATGACGATCCTGCACTATTAGTTTTTGCACAGCATACATCAACTGTAGGTTGGCATATTACATTTTATGCACTTTTTCTTCGTAGTAAGTAAAGGTACTCATTAAATGTCTACAAATTATTCAAATGCTCACAAGGACCTTAGCTTAGCTTACAATATTTCTATATTTTAAGCTATTTAGTTACAAAACCTAAGATACCCAAAATGACCTGCCTTAAAACAAAAACATATTTACGATAACTTTTATCTCACCTTTTTTAAAGGTTTTATCTTAGCGTTTTATTTGAAGACAAAATTATATTACATCTTGACATACGATGGACCAGGCCTGTGATGACAAACTTTAAGGTCGTTATGGCTTTTTTATGGAATTATTCGCCCATAAAAATTTGTCGACTTACAATTTAGTTTCGGGATATAGGCAAGGGCGTAGCCAGGATTGTATATAAGGGGGCAGACAAAGAAAATCCTGGATTATAATGTTTGTTTTGATAGTTGTTTTGACCATATGAGTTTTACATGAGCAGTGAAGGTAGTAATAAAAAATATATGAAAATCAGAAATAGCTTGAATGAATGCGAGCGGCGACCGATGAAGGCGCACAACATTGGCTGATCAGTTGCCTCCCCTCTCACCCCACATCCCGCCCACCAGCTCCGCTCCTATGTCCATTTTAGTTAGGGTTCTGTACTACTTTTTTTAAAGTTCTTTTGGGTTTTCACAAAACGTTTTATGATTCATTTTTCTATAACAATAAAAACTACGCTACCCTTGTTGTTATAAGTGACATTTTTTAGAGTAAGAAATGATATAAAAAAATTATATTAGAGATCACATCAGGTATTGTTGGATTTAACAAGCCAGCCTTTAAGCCTGTTAGTTTCTTAGGTCTTAAAAAAGCATGGCAAGTTATGAAGCTCGTCAAAATTACAGTTTACCAGCGAACGACCGCTCTTCTAAGGGGGGCAGCTCCCCCTCCCTGCCCGTACCTCGCTACGCCCATGGATATAGGGCATTTTATTTTTAGTTAGCAAGAAGGTCTGCTTCAAATGTATTTAAAACTATAAATTTATATTTACATATTTAAGAAACTTAAGGTAGTGAAAAGACCGCATTTATTTATTTATTTATCCATTTATTTATTGCGCAAAAATCTGTAAGTAGCGGTAAAATCAGATTTTTTAAAACTTAATAAAAACTTAGTTTTCAAGTTCTGTTTTTCTGGACGTAATGCACCATTTTCGGGTAAAATTTCGTCAAAATTTGGATTAAGAACTCTGAAGTGTAGTATTTTTTATTAAAATGTTAACTAATAGCGTTTTGCATTTAAAACAAAATGGTTTTAATTTTGTACAGTTTCTGTAGAGTTTTTTGTGTTACGAAAGCCATTGTTTCACGTTTTAAATAAATATAATACGCCAAGTATTGCATCATGGCTTGTACCGGGTGGCCAAATAAGCAAGGAAAGCGGCTGTATCTCAGGACCTGTTCATCTGAGATCAATTTTTTTTTTATTATAATAAATATGGCCATAAAAAAACTCTGAAAATTATTTTAAGTTCCTAGGATGGCGGCTAGGGAGCGTATTTGGTATAATTGTTCATAAAAGCTTAATTTTCTTGCTTAAAGTCCCTATGAAGTTGGTCTGAAAATTTTGTCATGGCAATCTACGATCATTTTTGAATAAAAAACCTAACATCAATTTTTTGACAGCTGTTAAATAAACTGATGTAGGGTTTTTTATTTAAAAATAATCGTAAATTGCATTGATAATATTTTTACGTCCACTTCATTGGGGCTTTAGAAGAGAAAATTAGGCTTTTATGAACTATTATACCAAATACGTTCCCTAGCGGTCATCCTAGAAACTCGAAAATAATTTCAGTTTTTTTATGGCCACATTTATAATAATAAAAATTCCATTGTTCTCAGATGAGCAGGTCCTGAGATACAGCCGCTTTCCTTGCTTGTTTGGCCAATCGGTACTAAAGCTTAAACAATTTGTTTTTCTTTAGCCTTAGAACATCTAACGCCACTAAAAAAACTTTGTAAATAAAAACATTTTTTTAATTTTATTTATGACCTTAATTTTATAAACCATAGTAAGTATTTTTTTAAAATTTGACTGGCAGGTATTTATTCGATTGTTAAGATTTGCCATTAAAAAATATCCACCTTTCATATGAATAAAAACATTTTTTTAAGTTAAATTATCTTTCAGGAGTCATAAATTAACATGTAAATGTTCAACTCAGCTTTATAACAAATTGTTTGCTGGTGACTGATGTCTGTTTGGTTTTACCTAAACCGAAAATTTATTTATTTTTTTTTTTGTGCATTTAAAAAAATTTAATTTTTTAAATTAAATTTTTTTTAAATTTCGGGCTTACCCCTTAAAATTTAATGGATTTTATGTTCCGCTCGGCGACGCACCACCCGGTATAGAATAAAATAATAAAAATTTACAATATTTAGGTAGTATAAAAATTTTTTGATCAACCATACATTTAATCATATTTTTTTAGCCGACCCAATCGTAATACATTTTGTTTACATGCATATTTGATATAAAATACTTTTAATCTGATTGAGATAAAAGGCGTTCGGTAATGCGAATCTTGAACTAATAGTTTTTTCTCTTTTAAATATTTTGCAATAAATAACATTATAAAAGCAAATGACTGATTAATTCTTCTAAAGTATTTCATAATTTAGTTTTTTTACAATTACTACAATATATACCGCAACCCTAAATGCACGTAGTAATTGTATATAATTTAGAACCCATATATATTTTTTGTTTGTTAAGTGGGCTAAAATCCCTTTAATATTTATATAAAACACAAAAAGCTAATGCGTGATTTTAAACGTCCACATTGCTAGGCTGGTTTATGTTTTAGTTTTCACTCTATCAAATTGCCATATTTATTATTTACGTTTTTAGTTCCATAAAGACAAATAAATGTATTTTTATAGTATCCTTTATATACAGTAAAGCGCACCGTACTGCGAACATAGGAGGCTCCTGGACGATTTTGGATGTGCCCAATTATAAAATACCAATAACAATTTTGTAGCTTGCATTTCAATTTCCGTCTCGTTTCCTCACGTGGCTCATTCTTTTGTTGAGACTGGTGGGGAGTGCGGTGATAAATTCGGAAGAATTATCTGCCCAGTTTAGTTGTGTAGGGACTACGTTTTTATTTTCAGTAAGAGGATGCAGTGTTTACAAGCAAGTAGCAGGAGCTAGCTAGCGTCAACCGACTTCGTTCGGATTTCTTATCAGCCATAAATTTAAAATTAGTTGCTTACGAGACCGCAACGTTTGCTACGGTCTTAAGAACCAAACAGTTTTTCCTAATAAAATAAAAGAATTTTCTCAAATAAATAATGGAACGTAGAAGATATTTTTAAAAAAATAAATTAATGTGCATTCATAGAATAAAAAAAGAAAAACTCTTTTAAGTTATCGAAGATGCTCAAATAAACCACCTTCTTGAGCCAAACAATAACCAAGATTGTCATAAAAACGCCTTCTGACATTTGCTAGAATGTTAAGGGTAATAATCCTAAAAGAATTCTCAATTTGTAATTGCAATTCTTGTGGATCATTAGCCCTATTCTCCTGGAAACCATAAATTTGTGATTTTACGTGACCCCAGAGAATAAAATCGTTGGGTGAAACCATGAAGTGGAAATGTCGATTCATCAGTAAAAACAATGTTTCTTATGAAATTTTTATCGTTATTTTCCATTTCCATTACTAAAATGATCATCAGGGAAAATTTCATGGGTTTTTCTTACTTTGTAGGATCAGTATCTATTTTTTTCAGCACTCTTCCCACTAATCTTCTGCTCAAATCAACCTGTTCTGCAATGAAAATAGTAGGATTTTCAATAACACTTGCCACTACCATAATTTCCTTCATTTCCCTTTCGTTGTTTTCTTCTGGGGCACTATCATGTTTATGTTTTCTTGGAGTTAAACAACCAAATGTCAGAAAGTTTTTAATGACTCGGTGAATAGTGGAAATCGTGGGAGTCGGCCTGGTTGGAAATAAATTAATAAATAATTCCCTAATTCCCCTAACAGGATTTCCACGGTGATACCATTCAATAACTTTAATTTTCTCTTCCAGTTCGTAAACATCCATTATTAATAATTATTATTTTATTAAAAAAAAACCTTTTGGTCGCAAATAATTAACACAGTACAACTATAGCTGTCGAGCGTTCGATAGTAAAGAATTATTTCAGAAATAAACGTATTGAATTGATCGCTTGGCCGGCCGACGCGCATTCAATAAATTGTTTGCTGGAAGATTATTGATCGATAGGCAATGCGTGCGGCGTTTTTAGGTACATCCAAAATCGTCCAGGATCGTCCTATGTTCGCAGTGCTCGGCGCCTTACTGTATATTCTATTAGCTATAATTATAGCAAATATATAAATTTGGGTATTTTATTTTGTTTCTTTGAAATATTATTTATAATAACCCATTATTAAAACTTGTTGTGTAGTAGTAAAAATCCCAAGCCTAACGAAGTTCCCATAAGGTAGCTTTAAAATAGATGTTATACCCAAAATCAGCCCTAAATGTCTTAACTACAGATCATGCATAGAAAATATATTTTCAGACCTCGTTATTCATTTTTCTTCCCGTTGTTTCTCTATTTTTTGGCTAAAGGTTAAAAAAATAAAAATGATAGTCAACCAATCAAATAGGAAATTTGTAGATCACTGGATTAATATTGCTTTGCTTAGCTGGTTCAATAGTTATTTTAGAAATTTTAATACAGTGTTTTAAAAAATACTCTATTAAATGCGCAATTAACAAGGTAATTAATTTGTAGTGGCCTTAAAAAATGCACAATATTTACTACTAAAAAAACAATTTTCTAGGTTTTTTCTGCAATATTAGAAAAAACAATTCCTACTTCTCGAATTTTATCTTGTGATCTGGATCTAACTCACTTAGTTGTCTAAAATTAAAGGAAACAAATAAACTTTTATGTTGTAAAAGTTCTTATTGGTCATGACAAAAAAAGTGTACTATAAAAGTAGAGAATCGAGAGTCTCAAAATTGTTATAATTTTATATTTTTACAATAACAAACAATATACAATATTATAATTTATATTTATTATATACTATATATATTATATATATATATATATAATATATAATATATATTATATATATATATTATAATAATATATATATATATATATAAATAATATAATATATAAATAGTAAATAAAGATTAAATTTTATATTTTATATTTTTATATATAAATAATATATAATAAGAATATTCTTAAATTTGCCTAATTTTATTAAACTAACCTCTTTTAACATTTTTAACAAATGATAACCAGTTAAAAAGTGTCCAAAACTCAAGTATCTAATAAAATTTAATAATAATAAAGAAATATACCAAAAATATAGAATAAGATTTAATAAGCTAAAAAGTAAATGCAGAAACATAAAAGGATTGTAAATTTTATTTTTATTTTTTTGAGTTATAGTAAAATGACTTACCATTCCTAATAAAAAACACTTTTAAACTATTTTTGTAACGGCTTTTTGTAATTTATTTTCACTTAAAATACATTATGCAAGTTCTGCGTTTTCCATAATCAATATAGACAAAGATTGAAATAGATATGGATATTTTATTAGCGCATTTTCTTTTTACTTTGGATTTAAAGCAAATCACTGTCTTACGGTGAAAAATAGACAAATTTCTTTCAACTCGAGCTCTCGCATTCACAGTTTCCATTTCCCGAAAATAGAAAACGAAAAAAGTTTTCAAGAACCCGCATTTTCACATTGGGATTTTCTAGAATTGATTTCCATGTCAGGGCACATCTTGAATTTTCATTTGTCGTTATAAAAGATTATACGCTTACCTTTTTAAGGTAATGTATCTTTCTAAGATATGCCCGGTGTCAAAGTCTAGGATTTATATCAGCTTTTAAAAAATTAAGATAAATCACGTTGCTATCAAAACAAAAGTAAAATATAGGAGTATATAGATGTGTGGCTAATAAGTAACGACCTGATGCTGTAATAGTATATTATTCAATGAGCATTTAATTATAGCTATTACTCACGATGATGAAGTTTGCATCACGAGCCGAAGGCAAGTGACGTAATTCATCAAAGTGAGTAATAGCTATTACATGCGAGTAGAATACTATAATTTTTCTAGGACTTATCTTTTATACAGTGACTACATAGCTGTTTAAATTACCTTTTCAATGATTTATCATAGCTGCATTTTAATAAAATTTTTCGGAACTTCCTATTAAAAGTACATGAGAGAAAGGAAGAAATCTACCTGCCCAAGTATTTTTTAATTTGTTTTACAATTTTACCTTAATAACCAACCTCGTGATAGAGATACTAAGATATGAATATTTTTAAAATTTTCTTTATCGGTGATTTTTTATTTACCCGCCAAACTTTGCATAATAAAATTCTATTTTATTCAAACTTATTTATTAGAACACAGTATGGCAAATTACACAAAATTACTAATTACTAACGTTTTCTTTGAAAATATTTATGGTGATTTAGGAACAATTTGTAAAATTTAAAGTTGGAGTGGTATTAATGTTTAAATTCACAGTCGATAACATACTCGAATTTACGTTAACTGATTTAAAATTTTTATTTGCAGTGTCTATTTTATTTCGTAGCGATTGGTCTATGTAGCCCTCTGTTACTAAGGTGGATTTCCACCCACCATGTCCTTTTAAAGCTGTAATATCGCCACCACCGTCTACCAGAAGAGTGGCGGACGACCTTCTTAACGTGTAGCCGGTATATAGTTCTGGATTTGGTAGATTTAAAAAAATAACAACTTTTTTCCCATTGATCCAAATTTGTTAAATCTAATAGATTGGATCGTACATTTACCTTGTTTATAATTTGAAAAAATGAAGTTGGACAGGAAATATTTTTTTGGTCAAATATTAATATATTTTTTGCATACCTCGTGGCATTTATCAGTGACAGTAAATTTTCTGGATATTTTAGTTTTTGTGTTTGGTATGTTCACTAAAAACGCTGATCCTAGATCCTTTATGTCGGTGATGTTTATTTGACGCAACTCAGTACTGCGGCAAGCGCCGGCAATCCCCATAATTAATGCAATCTTAAATTAAAAAAAACATAATTAAAAGAAGGGTAGATGCGTTGTATTTTTAAATTGTTACCTTACTTACGATGATTTATATCTGGTGCCTCATCGATGAATTTATAGATTTCCTCAGAGGTAAATGTTTTTGCTTTTTTTACATGGTATCCCTCCGACTTTCTTTTCAAAAAAGCTCTAAGTTTCGAATACTTTTCTATTTAAACATCATGTTTTAATCGTAGAGTGCTTCTCAACATAGAATAGTGTGCCTATAAGAAAGAAGACTTATATTTATGGGAAAGTTCTTCAAAATAAACCAAGGCGACGTTTTCGGAAAATGAATTGGCGTTTTGTTTTTTTTTTCAGTCCATAAACAAATTATAAACGGCTTCGTATTTGCTTCTTAATTTTTCTTGTAATAAATTGTAGCACGCCGTGTTTGCTGCTTCTGTAATTTTGGGTGGAGTGCCCGTTTCCATGTCATGGTCACTGATTTTAGCCATTATTCTTACAGGAAATTTCCTAGGTATTTATTGAACGAACGAAAACTTTTAATATATTCTATAAATTAAAATATGGCCATAGTTGTGAATAACATTGGTTGTCATAGTACCGTGAAAACAGATGTCAACCATCATTTTTTCTGTCAGGCAAAGCAAACTATTATTTTTATACACTTATAAGGTCACAGGATTGTAAAAGATAAATTTTTTTTTCTTCAGATAAATGAAATTTGTTAATAATTTTAATTTTTTTCGATATTGACAATTATTAAAGGTCGACTTTTTGAAACTTGGATATGTTAGACAGTGCTTACTGACTCTTAAAGACGTGTATACGTGCGTTTGATGCTACTATGTAGAGGTCATCGAACCCGTGAGTAATAGGTGTGTGTTATTATTTATTCAAAATTAGTTAATATTAAGCATATTATTAAACAGTCGTAAAAAAACATTTTATTTTATACTGTACTGTAAAATGCACTTTTAGATACTTGGTTTTAGTTCGGAAAATAAACTTTTATAGTATTTTAAGCAGTTTGGAAAAGTCAGCATTAAAAATATGTTAAGAATGTTGTTGCAAATTCTTTGGGTAACCAAAAAAGTGAGAGCTACAGGGAGTTGGTTAGCGAGCTTTTGTTGGCTTAACAAGCATTGGGTTGCAACATGTCACTTAAGATTTACTTTTTAGACTTACACCCGGATTTCTTTCGTAGGAATTTGATGGCTGTAAGCTATAAGTACGAGGAACGGTTTCATCAGGACAATTCAAAGATGGACAAGCGTTACCAAGGCAAATGGAACACAAGTATGCTGGACAATCAAAAGAGACCAACCATAAGCCAAATTTATATGAAAATCTTATATTGTAATCTATAAATAACATTTTTTTTATATTTTTGATAAAAAGTCACTGTTTTTGAAATATTTTGGATTACTAAGAAAATAAAGTTCTTGGTCAACAATTTTTTTAACCTTTAACCACCAATTGGAAAAGTGTGCGTGGCACAACAAAGTTAAAACTTTGTTTAAAATTATTATAATTATTCCTTTTTATTTCCTATATTATTAAAATTCTACTGGTCTCTAAATGTATTTACAATCCTTTTGAAAACCTAATTATTTTTTTGGATGAGGCGTTTCGCCAAAAGAATAACAAATATTGTTATATGCCAACATCAATTACCTGAAATGAAAAATAATAAATAAACATTTAAAGTAAATTTAATTTTAAACAAGTGAGTACAAAGAAAACATTTTTTTTAAGTAAATAAGCAAAATAACCCCATTTTGCAGGATACAGTTACTAAAAATTATACTCTATTTAATATTATTCTGTATTTAAAAGTTGCATCAATGAATTATCACGAAAGTACGCTAAAGCCATGTAAAATTCTTTTATAAAAGTACTCTACAAAAAGAAGTCACACATATTTTTTTAGTTTGGAATACATAATGGGAATTTTACCGGTACATCATTTTCTCTTTAAAAATACGGTTGACATATTGGTCATGTAACTTTTGCGGAACAGCAAGGGCAACATGGATTAGAGCACTACCATGCATATACCATAGTTTCTTCTAAAATAGAAGTGCAAAATTTTCTTCAAAAATGGTAATGTTATTTGCAAGAAAGTTTAAAAGAGATTTTCATTTAAGTTGCCTGAAATCGCAAGAGGCCCAATAACAGAAATTATACTAACCAGAACTAACCAGGTCCAGCCTACGCTGCTGGTTTTTGAGAATGAGCAAGAAACACTTTAGTATGTTTAATGACAAAATGAGGAGCTTATGTAAAGTCAGGTTAGTGAACTTGGCAAAAAAGCCAATGCCAACAAGGTATATACAAGAGCGTCATGTCAATAAAATTGATCCGAAAGGACCGGCTTGACACGGCAGTCTTAAGTAGCATAAAAAGTCCCAAACAAATAAAGGGTTTTCCAATAAGAGGTGTTATTTTGATATTCAAAGAAAAATGCTTTTTTTTAAGATAAATGATCGTATATTTATTACATTATAAAGAGGAAGTTATGCCTTAATAATGGAAAATAACATCAGCCAAATGACCATCACGAGCACGCCTACAGGACCATATCCTTTTCATGAAATTTTCCATAACCAAATCGCAAAGTGGCTGCCCTGTGTCCTCGATAGCCTCACGAATTCCATCTTTGAGGTCTTGAATCGACGCTGGGCTGTTGGCATAGACCTTCTCTTTCACGTGGCTCCAAAGGAAGAAGTTGCAAGGTGTTTAATCACAAGATCTTGGTGGCCAATTGTGATCACCTTTTCGAGAGATAACAGGGTCGGGAAACTTTTCCCGTAAAAAATCAATGGTTTCGTTGCTTGTGAGGCACGTAGCGCCGTCTTGTTGAAAGTAAACGTTGTCCAGATCAATACCATCCAATTCTGGACAACGTCATTAGGTTAAACATTTAAAAACCCAGCACCTCCCAACTAGTACTTTTAATCTGTGAATGATAAATAATATATTTAAAAAATATTTTCTAGATCTGCTCAATATATATACCTTCAATGTTTTTATACCCTAAGATTTATTACCAAAATCAACAAGTATTCAGTTAATTTCCTTAGCAGAATCAAGCTGAGAGATGGGA
Organism: Listronotus oregonensis; assembly: GCA_019359885.1. Lineage (NCBI taxonomy): Eukaryota > Metazoa > Arthropoda > Insecta > Coleoptera > Curculionidae > Listronotus > Listronotus oregonensis. The sequence continues at coordinate 61,534 of JAHBCN010002028.1, forward strand.
ACTCTCAATAGCTTAAAGATAATTTTTGGTTCATACCTTAACCAAGAATTATCTTTAAGCTATTCAACACAGCAACGTAAATATGTATGCATCTGGAAAGTAGCCCAACGTTATTTTATGAGCATTTCCTAACTACACTTTAAGCATTGCTTTTACCAATCAGCTAGGTTAAAGCCTCCGCATATAATGCCATGCTTAAAGCGCAGCAAAGTGCATTTTCACAATATCGGTAAATTCTTTAATAACCTGGTATTTTTAACAAATAATATATCGTTGTAAGAATGAAATATTTTTTAACAAAAGGAAATCTCGAAAAGTAAAGTTTTAATATTTTTTTTGTAATATGGAAAACTATACCATCTTTTAAAGTCACTTGTTAAATAACTACTATTGATTAATAAAAATATTTGTGGGTCTTTTTTAAAAACCTTTTTAAAACATAAAAAAGTTACTAATATTTTGATGACAAATAGACCAAAGTTTTAAGATTTAAAAAAGAAAATAATTTCAATAAAATAATATTTAAAATATTTTTATTTTTTACTTTTAAAATTATTTTTTTGTTGGCAATATTTATTTTGTTATATGTACTGGAATTTAACCAAGGTTTTGAGATGCTTTCCCTTTGACACCAAAGATTATACAACACCAGGTCGTTGTATAATCCATATGTATATAAATATGCAAATATACATAAAATTATTAAATATTTTTTTTGTTTAAAAACGATCATATAAATAATTAATAGCAGTAAGGAATAAAATTCTGGTAAGTAAATAGTTTTACTAATATTTATTAATTAAAAACAGCTATTTTCTAAAAAATAAAGCAAATATTTTATATACTCTATGTGTAATACTACCCGAATTTATCAATAGAATATAGTAGGCAGTATTGCATAAAATTACTTGTTAAAAAACTAATTTTAAAGAAGTTCTGCACTATTAGTCATTTAAGCTACATATTGTACTGTTGTTTTTTTTTAATATTATAGAAACTTTTTTAGAGTACCAGACTTAGTTTTTTAATATTCTGTGCAAGGTAATTATTTTGTGTTATATGTTTAATTGGTTTATAAAGTTAAATTTCAAACTAAATTATAATTTTTTTAATAGTTAACATTTCAAAAGTTATTTCCTCTTGCCAGGAGTTTTTTTTACATCTTTGTTAAATTTAACACATTGTTAAGTCCATTGCTAACTTTAGCTACGCGATCGTCACTGGGCCATAAGTACAATTGTTTTAAAACAATTTTTAAAACAAAAGCCAAGGTCAAGGTTGGGTCTTAGAACTTTATCTTCACGTCAGCCGATCATTTCTCGCCGAATTATTTCCATCAAATTTCGTTTGGTTTAGATAGTAAATTAAGTATACTTGTTTTCCAAGATAGCTATTTCTTAGCACTTTTAAGATCTATTTTCTATTTAATAAAGACCAGTTATTCCATTAAATCTATCAATTAATAATCAACGCATAATAAATATTCACTATTTAGAAGGACATACTGGGTAGGATGGATTCCTTTTTTCTAATGGTCCTATACCATTTTGGTACCACATCGTCGTTGTGGTTGGGCCCAGTAGGATCTTTTGGAACATGCGCTAGAGTTGCTGGTAATCAGCGTATGAAACGGGAACCGAAGCTAAGATAAACACAAGGCTTTAACTCAAGGTGTTAGCATACCGTGCTGATGAGTGAATGACATCCTTAGTGCCTTAAACAGGTGTCTCCAACGGTGCCTCTGAGATACAGGGCGACCTCTCAGAGTATCTAGCGTTACTACGGTAATGCAGGGCTCTGCCGTGGTGGACTATTACTTCCCTAGCTCCAAACATAAGAAAAAAGTGACAAAGGTGCGCTGACCAAAACGGATAAATCCGTTTCGAGAGGTGCCACTCAAGGTTACAAGCAGACAAAGGTGCTCTGACCGAAACAGGTGAATCCGTTTCGTAAGGTGCCCCTGAAGTCACCGGCGCCTGGTTCACGGAGAAGGACTAATCCATCCCGAACAAACAGGTGCTTAGGAAGGGTTCCCTGAATCCAATCAGAAGGCGGACAGAACCGCCTTTATAGGAAAAAGGGTTCCCTGGCTTTAAACAGAAAGCGGAAAGGACCGTTTTCATAGGATAAGGCCGGAGAAGCGGCCTCAGAAAGAACATCTGGTTCCTGTAACAAGGACCTGGTAGCTACCCACGTCACTGGACCGGGAGAGGAGGGCATGATGGATCTAATCGTCTGCTCGTCATACTCTCCAAGAGACAGGGACACCAGAACACATCAGAACTTATTGTGCTCGTGTCCGGTAGCGACACGAGTAAGAGAAGATGTAAAAACTCTCTAATCTGGTATCGGATTCATTAGAAGTCCGATCCTATTGGGAGAAATATTAAAAGGTGTGAGCCACAATAGACCGAGCGGTCGCAGTGGAGGGCGTAAAAAGTCCACTCACTTTAAACCTACCCCCTACTCCTATATGAATCTAATAGCAAAGAAATTTCCCATATAATGAGGAGTTTTTGAAAAACGCTCTATATCATGTACTTTTATTTTACATTTTTAATACCCTGTATGATAAATCGCAAATATTTTTGGATAGCTTTTACCTTAAACAAAAAAAAAGGTATTTTGGAATAAAAATCAAGTTTGAGAAAAAAACATAGTTGGTAATTATTTTTACAAACAGAGTTTTTTCTTCGTAATATTTAGGAAACACATTTTAGAAGAAAATTCATGTGAACGAGTCCTAACGCCTTTGGATAAGGGTTAAAATTTTCAAAAATAAATTATTTAATATTAATATCTGTTATACCACTTTAGATATTTTAATGAAATTTGGCATACATGTAGGTATCAAAACATTTTTTAGTGTACCACATTTTTTTTAATTTGCAAAAATAGGCAGGTAAAAATTCGGTACGAACGCCACTGGTGGAAATAAAAAAAATGTGGTACACTAAACTTTTTGATACGCATGAAATCCCAAAATTTTTTAAAAATATCAAAAGGGGTATTACAAATATTAATAATAAATGATTTATTTTTTAAAAATTTTACCACCCTGTATCTCAAAAGTTGAAATTTTTAGGAACACGTTCCATGAAGTTTTCTTCTAAAAATGGCCCCCGGAATTGTTTCCTAAATATTGACGTACAATTAGAAAACACCCTGTAAATGAAAAAATTACCAACTAGGGATATTTTATTTCTTAAAACGGTTTTTTTATCGATGTCTGTCAAGAATACCTTTAGTTTTAGGAAAGCTATCCAAAAATATGTTGTCAAGCTTATCATACAGGGTATTAAAATTGCTAAAATTGTGTCAGAGCTAGTCCGTCCCTGGCAAACTAAATAAGGCAAATATGATTTATTGGGTTTATTTTAAGAAGACTTATCAAGTAATATATTAAAAAATATTAAATTATGCCTAGCATTTTAAAAGTTATTTAAACAAAAACGATTTCCGGGGGAATTTTTGGTATCTCCGTAGGGGTGGGTCATAGGAAAAAAAGTTTATGGAAAATTGTCATAATATTTTTAGGTTTTCTATTAGATTCCGGGGATTGCCACATATTCGGGACACCCTGTTTTTATATATATATATATATATATATATATATATATATATATATATATATATATATATATATATATATATATATATATATATATATATATATATATATATATATATAAATAATTTTTATAAAATTAAAAAATAATTTTTTTTTTTAATTTTGACAAAAATCTCTTTCCCTTAAAAAGCGTTCCTGCCTTTACAGGAACTCTCCCTAGGGGCCTGTTAAAGGGGTGTTTAGGGGGAACAACAGGAAAAAAAAAACATCTACTTATTAGACAAATTTTCATTGCCTTGTGGTAAGATATAAATATCCTACTTTCAAAGCCGTACTGAAATCCATTGGGAGGTGACAGGTTTTACCGGAAATGGGGAAATATGTTGTTTAAGAACTGGAAAAATTTCCCTACTGTCTCGGTATGTACGAAAAACCTGTTTTGGAAAAGTTAAAATGATAACCTGTTCTCTTTGCTGTTCACTATGACACTCTCTCCCTAGACGCGTTTCGCCCCGCCCTTTCAGGACTCGTCAATAGGGCTGTTGAGTGTTTAGTGAACAACAGAGAAAACCCAAACATCTACTTATTAGACAAATATCATTGCCTTGTGGTAAGATATAAATATCCTACTTTCGATGCCGTACTGAAATCGCATTCAGCAGAGTCGACACCGGGTTTTCCGGGGTGGGTAAATATGTTGTTTAAAAAACTGGAAAAAAAACCCTACTGTCTCGGTATGTACGAAAAACGTAACTCCGTTTTAAGACAGTAAAATAGATAACCTGTTTTCTTTGCTGTTCACTATGACACCCCTCCCTAGCCCCGTTTCGCCTGCCTTTTGGGGCTCGTCAATAGGGCTGTAGCGAGTTTTAGTGAACAACAGAGAGACCAAGCATCTACTTATTAGACAAATATCATTCCTTGTGGTAAGATATAAATATCCTACTTTCGATGCCGTACGAAATCGCATTCAGCAAAGTCGACACCGGGTTTTACGGAAATGGGTAAATATGTTGTTTAAGAACTGGAAAAAATTCCCTACTGTCTCGGTATGTACGAAAAACGTAACTCCGTTTTAAGACAGTTAAAATAGATAATCTGTTCTCTTTGCTGTTAAATATGACACCCCTCCCCAGCGCGTTTCGCCTGCCTTACAGGACTCGTCAATGGGGGTGTAGCGAGTGTTTAGTGAACAACAGAGAGACCAAGCATCTACCTTAAATTTGACAAAAAATCTTCCTTGTGGTAAAAATAAATATCCTACTTTCGATGCCGTACTGAAATCGCATTCAGCAGAGTCGACACCGGGTTTTACCGGAGTGGGTAAATATGTTGTTTAAAAAACTGGAAAAAATTCCCTACTGTCTCGGTATGTACGAAAAACGTAACTCCGTTTTAAGACAGTTAAAATAGATAACCTGTTCTCTTTGCTGTTCACTATGACAGTCTCTCCCTAGACGCGTTTCGCCTGCCTTACAGGACTCGTCAATAGGGCTGTAGCGAGTGTTTAGTGAACAACAGAGAGACCAAGCATCTACTTATTAGACAAATATCATTGCCTTGTGGTAAGATATAAATATCCTACTTTCGATGCCGTACTGAAATCGCATTCAGCAGAGTCGACACCGGGTTTTACCGGAGTGGGTAAATATGTTGTTTAAGAACTGGAAAAAATTCCCTACTGTCTCGGTATGTACGAAAAACGTAACTCCGTTTTAAGACAGTTAAAATAGATAACCTGTTCTCTTTGCTGTTCACTATGACACTCTCTCCCTAGACGCGTTTCGCCTGCCTTACAGGACTCGTCAATAGGGCTGTAGCGAGTGTTTAGTGAACAACAGAGAGACCAAGCATCTACTTATTAGACAAATATCATTGCCTTGTGGTAAGATATAAATATCCTACTTTCGATGCCGTACTGAAATCGCATTGGGAGAGTCGACACCGGGTTTTACCGGAGTGGGTAAATATGTTGTTTAAGAACTGGAAAAAATTCCTACTGTCTCGGTATGTACGAAAAAAGTAACTCCGTTTTAAGACAGTTAAAATAGATAACCGCTCTTTGCTGTTCACTATGACACTCTCCCCTAGACGCGTTTCGCCTGCCTTACAGGACTCGTCAATAGGGCTGTGTGTTTTGTGAACAACCCCAAAAACCAAGCATCCCACTTATTAGACAAATATCATTGCCTTGTGGTAAGATATAAATATCCTACTTTCGATGCCGTACTGAAATCGATTGGGAAGTCGACACCGGGTTTTACCGGGGGGTAAATATGTTGTTTAAGAACTGGAAAAAATTCCAAATGTCTCGGTATGTACGAAAAACAACTCCGTTTTAAGACAGTTAAAATAGAAATGTTTCTTTGCTGTTCCCCTATGACACTCTCCCTAGACGCGTTTCGCCTGCCTTACAGGACTCGTCAATAGGGCTGTAGCGAGTGTTTAGTGAACAACAGAGACCAAGACTACTTATTAGACAAATATCATTGCCTTGTGGGAAGATATAAATCCTACTTTCGATGCCGTCCTGAAACGCATCAGCAGAGTCGACACCGGGTTTTACCGGAGTGGGTAAATATGTTGTTTAAGAACTGGAAAAAAATTCCCCACTGTCTCGGTATGTACGAAAAACGTAACTCCTTTTTAAAACAGTTAAAATAGATAACTTTCTCTTTGCGTTCACTATGACACTCTCCCAAGCGTTTCCCTGCCTTACAGGACATAAAAAAATATTTTTTTAAAATTTTAAAAAATTTAAATTTTTATTTATTTTTAAAAAAAAATAAATTATATAAAAAAAAAACTTTTCCCCCCCCAAAAGGGAAAAATTTATTTTATTTTTTTAAAAAAAAAACCCCCCCATTTTTTTTAACCCATTTTTTTTTTTGGGTATCACTAATTATAAAAACTATTTGGTTCAATGTTTGCATTGAATAATTAAATTCGAACGTTTTTTTTGTCTTTTCAAAAATATGATTCCTGAAATTTTTAATATTATTGGTTAATTTAAACTTTCAAATTAAAATGGCCCCCCATGTACAAAGTTATATTATATTGGTTTGGGTGTAAAGATACGTAATGTAAAATAAAAGTAGATTATATAGAGCGTTTTTCAAAAACTCCTCATATATGGAAAATTTCTTTACTATTAAAATTCAATAGGGTGGGGGGTGGGTTTTAAAAGTGAGTGGATTTTTTACGCCCTTGGACCCTCGGTTATTGGGGCTCCACCTTTTATTTCCCCTGGATCGGATTTTAAAAATCCAAACCCAGTTGGGGGGGGTTCCCCATCTTTCTTATTTGTGCTACCGGACACGGCACAATTGTTCTGATGTTTCTGGTGCCCCTGTCTCCTGGAATATGACGAGCAGTCGATTAGATCCATCATCCCTCTTCCCCGGTCCAGTGACGGGGGTAGCCCCAGTCCTTGTTACAGGAACCACCTTCGAAATGGATTCACCCGTTTCGGTCAGCGCCCCTTTGTCTTTTTGGACCTTGAGTGGCACCTCTCGAAAGGGATTTATCCGTTTTGGTCGCCCCTTTGCCCCTTTTTTCCCTATGTTTGGGCTTGGAAGAAAGTCCCCACGGCGGACCCGCAACCGTAGTAACGCTAGATACTCTGAGAGGTCGCCCTTTCTAAAGGGGCCCGTTGGAGCCCCTTTTTAAAGGGCACAGGTGTTTCATTATCAGCACGGTATGCTAACACCTTGAGTTAAAGCCTTTGTTCATCATAGCTTTTCCCCGTGTCATACGCTAGCCAAGAGAGTTTATTACCAGCAACTCTAGCGCATGTTCCAAAAGATCCTACTGGGCCCAACCACAACGACGATGTGTGAACACAGAGGTTGGGAAGATTCATATAAAAAATTAGTTTAACGCAAAATAAAAATAAAATATAGGTAGTTTAAGTTTAATATAATATATTCCCTTATATTCAATAAAAATCATGCAGACTTGCTCGACCCAATTGCCACCTGCAATCAACATGTTTCTCCAAAATGTACCAAAATGGTATAGGACCCTTAGAAAAAAGGAATCAATCCTACCCAGCATGTTCTTCTAAATAGTGAATATTAATTATGCGTTGATCATTTATTGATAGATTTAATGGAATAATTGTTCTTTATAAAATAGAAAATAGATCTCAAAAGTGCTAAGGAAAAGCTATCTTGGAAAACAAGTATACTTAATTTCTATCAAACCAAACGAAATTTGATGGAAATAATTGGCGAGAAATGATCGGCTGCGTGAAGATTAGGGTTTTAAGACCCCAAACCGCCGGCTTTTGTTTTAAAAAAATTTTTTAAACCAATTTGACTTATGGCCCGTGACGATCGCTACTTTAGAAGAACTTTCAATGTGTTAAATTTAACAAAAATGTAAAAATAAAACTCCTGGCAACAGGGAAAAAGTTTTGAAATTTAACTATTAAAAAAAAATAATTTAGTTTGGGGTTTCTTTATAAACCAATTAAACATATAACACAAAATAATTCCTTGAACAGAATATTTTTTTCAATTCGAGGCTTCCCCGGGCCCCACAGTAACAAAAATTTTGTTCTTTAGGTTTAAAGAAATTTTATATTTTTGAGCTTAAAACAAGAAGGTCTTTTGTTAACTTTAAAAAACATCATTTTTTATATATTATTTTTTTCTCAAAATTGCAGAGGCTTGCCAGCATTTACAAATAAACGCCATTTAGTTCCCTTTGGTTTAAAAGAACATTTTATATTTTTTGGGAAACAACACAGAAGGCTTAGCTGTCAAACTTTAAAAAAAAGTCATTTTTTTTTATATTTATTTTTTTCTAATTTGAGGCTTGCCAGCACTCTACAAAACACCGTTTAGTTCTGGTTTAAAAGGAAAATTTTTATATTTTTTGGAAAACCAACACAAGAAAGGGCTTAGCTTTCAAACTTTAAAAAACATCATTTTTATATGATTTTTTTTTTCTCAATGTTGGGCTTGCCAGCAAATTCTAATAAACGCCATTTAGTTCTTTAGGGTTTAAAAAAACATTTCTTTTATTTTTTGGAAACAACACAAAAAAGGTCTTAGCTGTCAAACTTTAAAAAACGTCATTTTATATGATTTATTTTTTCTCAATTTTGCGAGGCTTGCAGCACTCCAATGGACCATATAGTTCTTTAGGTTTAAGAGAATATGTCTATATTTTTTTGGAAGCAACACAAGAAAGGGCTTAGCTGTCAAACTTTAAAAAAACCTCTTTTTATATGATTTAATTTTTTTCTCAATATTGCGAGGCTTGCCAGCACTCACAGTAAACCCCCATTTAGTTCTTTAGGGGTTTAAAAAAACATTTTATATTAGGAAGCAACACAAGAAGGTCTTAGCTGTCTAACTTTAAGAAACGTATTTTATATGAATTATTTTTTTCTCGATATTGCAGGCTTTGCCAGCACTCACAATAAAGCTCATTTGGGTTTTTTGGTTAAAGAACATTTTATATTTTTGGAAAAACCCCAAAAAGGTCTTAGCTGTCCACAAAAAACGTCATTTTTATATGGTTTTTTTTTTCTAAAATTGCCCAGCTTGCCAACACTTACAGTAGACGCCATTTAAATTCTTTGGTTTAAAAGAACATTTCTTAAGTAAACAACCAAAAAGGACTTTTTGCTGTCAAACTTTAAAAAACGTCATTTTTATATGATTTATTTTTTTTTTAATTTTGCAGGCCTCCAGCATACCCACAGTAGACGCCATTTGGGTTTTTTGGGTTTTTTAAAAAAACATTTCTACATTTGGAAGCAACACAAGAAGATCTTAGCTGTCAAACCAAAAAAACTCATTTTTTATATGTTTCAATTTTTCAGGCTTGCCAGCACTCACAGTAGACCCATTTAGTTTTTAGGTTTAAAAGAACATTTCATATTTTTTTTGGGAAACAACCAAAGGAAAAATCTTAGCTGTAAACTTTAATAAAACGTCATTTTTATATGATTTTTTCTCAACATTGCGAGGCTTGCCAGCATTCACAGTAACGCCATTTAGTTCTTTGGGGTTTAAAAGGGAAAATTTTTATATTTTGGAAGCAACACAAGAAGGTCTTTGTTTTCAAACTTTAAAAAAACGTCATTTTATTGGTTATTTTCTCAATTTTGCAGGCTTTAGCACTCCGAGAACGCTATTTGGTTCTTTAGGTTTAAAGAACATTTCTATATTTCTTTTGGAAACAACACAAGGAAAATTTTTTATCTGTCCCAAAATTTAAAAAAACTCATTTTTATGATTTATTTTTTCTCAATTTTTTCGAGGCTTGCAGCCTACAGTAAACGTTATTTAGTTCTTTGGGTGTTAAAAAAACATTTCTATATTTTTTGAAACCACAAGAAGGTCTTAGCTGTCAAACTTTAAAAAAACGTCATTTTTTATATGATTTATTTTTTTTTTGAATTTTGCAGGCTTGCCAGCACTTACAGTAGACGCCATTTAGTTCTTTAGGTTTAAAGAACATTTCTTAATTTTTGGAAGCAACACAAGAAGGTCTTAGCTGTCAAACTTTAAAAAACGTAAATTTTTTATATGATTTATTTCTTTCTCAATTTTGCAGGGCTGCCAGCACTCACAGTAACGCCATTTAGTTCTTTGGGTTAAAGAACATTTCTATATTTTTCTGGAAGCAACACAAGAAGGTCTTAGCTGTCAAACCTTAAAAAACGTCATTTTTTATATGATTTATTTTTTTTCTCAATTTTGCGAGGCTTGCCAGCACTTACAGTAGACGCCATTTAGTTCTTTAGGTTTAAAAGAACATTTCTTAATTTTTTTGGAAGCAACACAAGAAGGTCTTAGCTGTCAAACTTTAAAAACGTCATTTTTTATATGATTTATTTTTTTAAATTTTTGCGAGGCTTGCCAGCACTCACAGTAGACGCCATTTAGTTTTTTAGGTTTAAAAGAACATTTCCATGCAACACAGGAAGGTCTTAGCTATCAAACTTTAAAAACGTATTTTTATATGATTTATTTTTCCAAATTTGGAACCCTTTTTTAGCGGAAAGAAACTTTAAAACGACAAATTTTTCAAGTAGTTTATTTTTAAACAATTTTTTTTAATATTGTTTTTTTTTGTTTATTTTATTTTTAAAACAACATCTTTAAGTATTTTATGTCTAAAATTAACATAATTTTTTGACAAAATTTTCATTGTACAGACCTTTTAGGAACACCCTCTATAAATATTAATTTTTACTATAAAAATATATTTTTATTCTAATTTGTTTAAAAAACTGCCCTGGAATTAGGTAGTAGGCCGGGCGGCACAATCTGCACCATCGAGAAGATTTTATGGCTGGCCTTTTATGGATAACTTCACTCTAACTTGCTGGTATACCATCCAGCCCAGACGATTTTTTAGTATTAAGAGAAGAAAGAATACGCTTGATCTGTTTGACATTAAAAATTATATCAGACATTTTATGAGAAACAGGGACAATTGTTGAAAGAGGAAGATTAATAGGAGGATCAAGCGTAGAATTGGCAGCAAATTGTTTTGCAAATAGTTCGGCTTTTCTTTTGAAGATAGAGACAATCCCATCTTCAGAGATTAAGGGTTGAAAAGAATTTGTGCAAAAGTGTTGACTAATATTTTTGGCAAAGGGTCAGAAAGCTTTACTGCCATTTGAGCAGGAGAGAACTTTATCTTTTATCCGATTGTTAAAACTGTCTTTACTGTACCGGTCTTTACTTTACTGTAAATTAAATCATAAATATTTATTAGTTGTATATATGTTCATTTTTCTAAAATAGAAAGTAGTATTTAGCCAATAGGGATGTTTTTTGCTTTTCCACATAACTCTGAATTTTAAACTATGCACTTAATTATTTACCACCATACGGAATTTGTATACGTATTTTGACTATTCCACCATTTTTCGCATTTATTTTACGAGACATTTGACATGAAACGTAAAAGAAGATGCCCTAAAGCTTCAGCTGCATATATTTTTACTCTATACGTTGTAGTTACAATATGAATTTTTCAATTTCTGTTTTACTGCTGCATTTTTAGGTAATCGGCTTTTGTTTCGCTTGATAAATACCGGTATTTGGAATATATAACTGCATTGTAAAGTATAAAGGCAGTACTTTATTTAGTTAAAAATAATTGCGTTTTGAAAATAGAGGCTAATATTTTGCAGGCTTTTTACATGCGGAGATAATAATTAGACACTACATAGCCCCCACAAAAAAATTAATATTCGGACTTGTGGATCTGACATATGTATTCCTATGTATTTTTCTACACTGAATCCGATCGCGAGCTTAGAAATGACCCCACACGTCTGAAATTGGCTCCAGGGGCTAAAAATGGCCTCTATAGGGCCTGAATGATTCCGGGATGAGGCGAGGTCAAAGGTGCATTATCAAGCCAAAGCAGGATTTGTGGTCAAAAAGTTTAGGGACAACTAGAATTCTTTGTTTGAAACCGGGATTATGACCCCTTACAATACTGGTATGTCTATGTACTTTTAAATTCTGGAACTTACACTGTGCTTGAAAAGTTTATGGCCAACTGAAATTCCCCGTTTGGGACCGGGAAAATGACCCCCCAGGGGCCGGAAAATCATATCTCGGACGCCGCAATCGCAACAGTGGTATTTTTATGCAATAATAAATCCTGGAGCTCAGAATGTGCTCGAAAATTTTATGGTTTTTCGGAATTCCCCGTTTGGGACCAGGGTTGGAAAATTGAGTGATTTCAATATGTTCTTCTACTCTGAAAGTAGGTTTAAGATCGAGAAGGTTCGGTCAGTCTCGGTTCACCCCTTAATTCAAGAATTACTCTTAAGTGATTGAGTTTTTCCAGGTATCTAAAAATCTGAATACCCCATCCACCGATTCCAATGCCTCTATCCTTTTACCATTTTTTTCACTTAATTGTCAGTACGGAACTTCAGAACGCTATAAGGTATAAACGATACAGTATAGAGTCCCGACAGTATCTCCTTATACGGAAGTATATACGTGCGGGAAGTATATGAGGATCTCTAATAAGACACAGGCAGGTAGAATAAATTTTGCTTTATAAAAATACCACTGTTGCGGTTGCGGCGTCTGAAACACAATTTTTTGGCCCCTAAGGGGTCATTTTCTCGGTCCCAAACGGGGAAATCCAGTTGGCCATAAAGTTTTTAAGCACCGGTCGAGTTCTAGAATTTAAAAGTACATAAAAATACCACTGTGGCGATTGCGGCGTGTAAAACACGACTTTCCGGCCCCTAAAGGGTCATTTTCCGGTCCCAAACAGGGTAACCCAGTTGACCATAAATTTTCAAGCACAGTCTGATTTTCAAAATTTAAAAAGTACAAAAAAAATACCATTTTTGCGTTGCGGCCCCCAAATAAAGATTTTTAGCCCCTAAGGGGCCCATTTTCCCAGTCCCAAACGGGAAATCTAGTTAGCCCTCCTTCACGAGCACATCAATGCCCAAAATTTAAAAATTTTAAAAAAAAAAACACTTTTGGGATTGCAGCTCAAAAAAAAAAATATTCGGCCCCTTAAAAGGGGGGCATTTACCCGCTCCCAAACGGGGAAATTTCGGGTTGGTTATAAACTATTTGAAGAAATAAAATTTGGGCCCGAGAATGCAATTTCGACCCCGTCCCCATCCCAGAATCCATTTTTAGGCTCTATAGAGGCCATTTTTGGCCCCAGGGGCCAATAACAATGAAGGACCTTTTCCCTGAGCTTGGCGTCAGTTCAGCGTGGAAAACCACTGGGAACCCATTGTCCAAACCTGGTCGAACACTTATTTTTTTGTGGGCTATCTCAAGGGTAGTGAGGGATAAAGTTAATCTTTTTTCTTCTTTGATTTTTGTTTTTTATTAATAACATATTATGAACATTTATTTAAATGTTGAGATCCATGCAAAATAAGGGAAACAGATTGTGATGGTTTTAAGTTGTTCCCAACTCAGTTGCGTGAGCATGCAAAATTTGGGAAATCGATTTTCCCAAACATGTAATTTCTAAAGTCGGTGACAACTATTCGATCAAACTGAGAAACTGATCGTTTAAAAATTTGTCCATACAGTAAACGCAGGCCCTACGAAATAGGACGATCCTGGACGTTTTTTGGATGTACCTGTAACACCGCACGCATTGCTTTCGTTTTAATAATTTTCGGAAAAATAAATTTATAAGACGCGTCGGCCGGCAAAGCGTTCAACTAAAATACCTTTATTCCTAAAATAATTCTTTACTATCGAACGCTCGACAGCTATAGTTGTACGGTGTGTGTGAATATTATTTGCGACCAAAAAATTTTTTTTTAATAAAATAAAAAATTTATTAATAATATGGATGTTCACGAACTGGAAGAAAAATTTAAATTTTTAAATGGTATAAAGTGGAAATCCTGATGGGGTTAGGGAATTATTTATTAATTTTTTCCAACCAGGCTTACCCACAATGTTCTTTTATTTACCGAGTCATTAAAAAACTTTTTGACTTTTTGGTTGTTTTAACTCCAAAAAACATAACATGATGGGGCAAACCCGAAAAAAACAACGAAAAGGAAATGAAGGAAATTATAGAATTTGGGAAGTGTTGGGGAAATTCCACAATTTCATCAAATACAATTTAACAACAGGGTTTAAACTGACAAAGGATCATTGGAAAGAGTGTTAAAAAATAAATACCGATCCTACAAACTAAAAAAACCCATGAAATCCCAGTGGTTTATTTGAAAGATGCAATTTTCTGAAACTGTAAAGAAAAATAACAATGAAAATTTTATAAGAAACATTGTTTTCATTGTGTCTCAAACGCTTTTTCTGGGGTCCACAAATCTGAATTTTTGGTTTCAAGAATAGGGCTAATAATCTACAAAATTGCAATTACAAATTGAGAATTCTTTTGATTTACCCTTAACCCTTCAACAAAAAGTCAGGAAAGGGGTTTTTTTTCAAATCTTTGGGTATTGTTTTCTCAGGAAGGTGGTTTATTTGAGCATCTTCGATAACCCTTTTTAAGATTTTCTTTTTTTATTTTATGAATGCACATTAATTTAATTTTTTTAAATATCTTCTACGTTCCATTATTTTCTTGAGAAAATTATTTTATTTTATTAGGAAAAACTGTTTGGTTCTTAAATAGAAAAATTGCGGTTTCGTAAGCAAAGCTAATTTTAAAAATTTTTGGCTGATAAAATACGATCAAAGACGGTTGATGCTGGCCTTTTTCTTTGTTACTTGCCTACAAACCCCCATATTCTTACTGAAAATAAAACGTAGTAACAACTAAATTTTGGGCAGATAACTCTTTAGAAATTTTTCCCGTCTCCCCACCAGTCCCAACCAAAAATGAGCCACGTGAGGAAACGAGACAGAAATAAAAATGCAAAAAAAATTATTATTGGTATTTTTGTTGGGTATATCCAAAATCATCCAGGGGCTCTATGTTCGCAGTACAATTCGCTTTATTTTATTTTACAGACAAATAACTAATTGACTCGAGTGTTTTTTTCAAAATTAGGGGATTTAAACTAACAATGACTAATAGGTCGATTTTATTATCAAAATATTGACATTTTAACTTTAAAATGATGCAAAAAATTTTAAAATGGATAAAATGGAAAAAAAATTGTCGTCAATTGAGAAAGAAATTAATTAACTAATTAAAACAATTTGTGTTTTCGATTTCAAATAATTCAGTGCAAAGAAATCTCAGTCACCTCAACAATTTTTTGAGGCAAATGTATTATAATTTACTAATTTTCAAAATAAATTTATAATAACAATATGGTATAAAAATTCTTGAAAATAGGCTTTTTTTGTCGAACATACTTTACCCCCCTCCCCCTTAAGATACAGAATATATTAGAGATATAAATATGGTGACCTAGCGGACATGTAATTGCTGTTTTTTTATATTTAAAATTTAGGACCTAATAATTTATTTTTGCGACTTCTGGCTTAACTAAAAGTAACTTAAATTTCTTTTTTTCAAATAACAGTCTGTTTGTTGTTCCAGCCTATCAGATTCAACTTAAAATTCTCTCTTTAACCATGTATCAGAATATAAAATTGCAATATTTGTTGATGACCGTCATTTTTATTCATTGTTTGAGCTGTGGATAAGCAATGCAATTGTATATCTCTTAAGAAAATTCCAGGTCCGGAATAAAATATGTTATGAAATAGGTAAAAATGTTTTATAATTAAATTATATTTTACAACTAATTATTATTGGATTAATGTTGAAAGTAAAAATAGAACACTATTAATCCTTTTTAACCGTAGATATTGATTAAATTTTGGTCTTTAATAAAAAATTGTAATATTAGTTACGTTCTTTGCGGATACCTTCTCCTTTTGGCCGCTGATAAGTGGGTTTTGTGGTAGTTACTATATTCCTGTTTTTACTATACCGTGGGTGTCTTAGGTGAGGTAATAGGTGGTTTATTAAAACAAGACGGGAAGATTTTCAGACAGCAAGTCAATTTAACACTTCGGAAATGAACGAACGAAAAAAGTGAAAAGTTTAAGGCCTTTTTAAAAAGACTGTAAATATATGCATAATAGTAGCACACCAACTGCTAAAAAAGGAATTATATTCGTAAATTCGTGGGAGCATAAGCCATAAACATACCTACAAAGCTACAGATTTCGTACAACTTGTCAAAGTAGTATTATTAACAAGCTGAATAACTTTTGAATAAAATTAAAAATGACAAAAGTTGTGGTAGACATTATTTCCCAAACATGGAAAAAGTATTCCAAAAGGGGTGATTTGGGATACATATATGTATAGTATATAGATTAGAAGAGGAGAAATACGTTTCAAAAGAATAATTCAAACCTATTAGAAAAATTGTGGCTCGGTACATATTGTGCTTAAACCAATTAAAATTATTTTAGTTTACTTTTTATTCTGCGCCCTAATCTAATATAAGTTTAAGGTCCTAAAAAAAATTGCATTACACAAAGTTTGTTTCCCAAATCAGATTGGCTAAGAAGGTAAATATCAGAGTAATGGGTACTATAGTTTGCGAAATTATGGACGAGAGTGACCGTAAAAGAGAGAAAATCCTTGATGTAAAAAAGAAATAAAGGGCACCTCAGCATTAACTTGTTTGTGACTTCTATGGTAATCTACTATGGCTTATATAGACATCGACTAAAAAGAAAATTTTTTGAATGATATGACAATGTATACTGTCAGTCCACTTGTTGCTCTTTATACTGAGGACACTTTTACTTGAAACCCCTAAAATATACATATTCTTTACTAACTGCAGTACCCAGTATAAAGAACATTACCAACCCCTTAATTTGGTACAGGTGTATTCCCCCCACATGGGGATAACAGTTTACTTGCCCCCGTACCCACACTATCAACTTTCAACCCCCAGACCCAGTCTTCGTAAAGTTGTCTGTTTACACTTCTTCTTGAATACCTGTTTAAATATTTTAAGGGTGTTTCCAGTTTATTTTGTCTTTTTGAAAATATCAATTTAATTTGGCTTTTTTCCAGCGAAAAATGTGTTTAAAATTTTCAAAAAATACATTACTTTACATATTCTAAAGGGCTAGTATAAGAAAAAAAACATAATTAAAGCTTTCTTTATAAAATTAAAATATGTTTAATTATATTTATTAAAATTGTATACAAAGATAAATTAAACTTACTTTAAAACATATGATTTAAAAAAACGTATTTTTTAAATATTAAACAAATATATTTATTCTATATAAAACCTAATAAATATTTTCATTTAAATTTAAATTAATCTATTCAAGTTATTGTGATCGTACAGCGCCTTTGTGGCAAATTTTGTATTGTTTACCTTAAATTGGAACCAAAGTTGTCTGTTAAACCTGCACTACTTGTTTAATTTTCTATTCACATGTTGTTAAACGCTTATAAATACTACTGTTAAGCATACTTTTTTTACATAATTTACATAGATTTAGATTTGTTTAAATTACTTTTAACTTCCTTAAAGGATAAGTAAGTTTTTATGATTTTATATCTGCCTAAAATATATTGGAATAAACATTCACCATACACTTTATTAGTTAACTAACTGTGTATACATGCCTGTAAACAAACATACATTTTTTAATTTAAAATTTAGGTGCAAAATAACATTGTATTTTAAAAATCATGAATAATCTGTAAATGTCAGTTTAGTGCTTGCTAATGGATTTTCGGTTCTTGTTTTATGCAATACAAGTTAAATGTAACAGTGCCTTTGGCTGCAAACTGCATAAAGGCTTTAATTTTCCCATGTCTGTTTGCTAAAAATAACAAGTGCTTTGTAAAATTCTAAACACTTTGATAATCGGCTTTTGCTAAAATTTTAAAAACATACATAAAATATTGCATTTTTATTTAATTAATTCAAACGTTGTTTTTAGGTTTATGTTGCCACCTGTAAAATACATAACTATATATTTCAGATATCTAAACCAAAAATTTATGTTTTTATATAATTTTTAATCTTTTGAGTTAAAAATAAATATTTCGACCAATAGTGAACTTAACAGTAAACCCATAGCCAATACGTCAGTTTAATTTTTATGGAATGTATTGTTGGACATAAACTATATTTTAGAATGCAAAATTCAAACAATGTTAAAATTTTATTTTTACTGACTAAATTTACATTTATTGAAGTTAAAATGTACTCTATGATAGTTAGCAACATAAAAGAATATTCGAATACAATTATTAAAATCGTAAACTATACATTATTTATATTAGAAAAACTCCTAATATGCTGGTTGATAATACAGGTAGACTAATCATTGACGAACATGAGGTTCTTGAGGCCTGGAGCGGATACATAGCAGAACAATTTGATAACAACAGATCAGATTAAACAGACACTACAGATGGCGTCGAAGGGCCAGACATTTTAAAGTCCGAAATACTATACAGCATACGCACTGCAAAATCTAGATAAGCAACCGGACCAGATGGGATTCCAGTAAAACTTTTAAAAATGATTCGGGAAGACAATATTGGGATCCTAGTGACACTATTCAATCTATTCTCTCCAGTGATGTACACTGCCATCACTGGAGAGAAACCAAAAGATTGGCTAAAGTCCGTGTTTATAATATGGCCTAAAAAACAACGTGCAAAAAATGTAGTGATTACAGGTTGGTAAGTCTTATAAGCCACACACTAAAAGTATTCCTTAGCATTATCCATAAAAGAATACGCAACAAATGTGAAAGTGACCTGGACGAATCCCAGTTTGATTTTCGAAACGCTCCTGGCACCCAAGAAGCAATGTTTGCCTTAGAGTTACTTCTTCAAAAGTGTCGTGACCAACGTAAAAAGAGTTTCATATGCTTTATAGACTATGACGCACTATTAAGAACCTGTATTGGTGACAAAAGGCAGTGGTTTTAAACTAGCATTGCATAACCCAGAACGTGAGTTAAGATTAACGGCGAACAGATCAATACCATTCGCTATGCCGATTTGAAAATCACCAGGACCTCCAACGTCTTCTGGACTTGGTCAACATGAAGGAACAAGAAATGGGACTAGATATCAATGTCACTAAAACTAAGTCTATGGTTTTTAGGCGCAAGCCGTATAATGATGCTGTATTGCAAATGAATGGTCAAAACATTGAAAAGGTTTCTTACTTCAAATATCTTGGTTGTTATATTACAGAACATGTCGACCCGGACAAAGAAATCAAGTGCAGGATCGAGTCAGCTTGCGCAAGTTTTCAGAAAATGAGACCGGTCTATTGCAATAATAATTTAAATTTAAAACTCCACAAGAGAATGGTTGGGTGTTACATATGGACTATACTGTTGTATGAAGTAGATATTTAGACTTTTAAAGCAGCAATCATCAATCGTCTTAAAGCATTTGTAATGTGGCTACATAGACGTATGCTCCGAATTCCATCGGTAGCCATGTGGACAAATGAAGCGGTCTGTCCTATCTAGGTTAAGTACTCAGGGGTGATCGTTACCGTATCTTTAACTTATAATGAAGGGTAAGATAAAGGGCCATAGAGGGGTTGGTAAAAGACAGGCCTCGTAGTTAAGGAATATTCGAGAGTGTGATTGCCATCATCAGGGGAACCTGATATGACACCAAGAGAAGAAGAAATTATTTAAAAGACATTTTTTTATATTTGGATAATTAACCTTATACTTTAATTTTCATTTTTGTTAAAAGATAAAGTTTTTCTGTACAAATTTTGTTCTATGAAATGATAATACCTAAATTACCTAATTAGCATATTTTAGATAAATCTAAGGACGTATTTTAATTTTTTTTTGTTTACATTTTCGATATCAAAGTTAAGCACAAAAATTTGTGTTTGCAACTCATTAAAATGTGATCATGTCACATTGCTTTTGAAAGCTAGAATAATTCCAATTTTAAAATGCCATATTTTTTGTTTTTATCTATAAAAATAGATTAAACTTTCTTTCCCAAACGATATAGACACACAAAAACTAGAAAATTAAAGCGATTTTCTAAACGCAAACAAACCACTTAACCTTAAAAACATCTTACCCTACACTGACTGAAGTTGGGGGTCAAGCTGCGCTAAAGGCCAACAGTCCCGGGGGCAAAATGGGGCAATCTCTTGTTTTCCCGTCATTTATCATGGCCTCTTAATCGGGAAATTTCCGTTGTTGAAAGGGTTTTTGAAACATTACAAATAAGTTAAGTTTTTATTGTTCCTAAAAAAAAATTTTTACCAAAAAAAAGTGTAGATTACTTTTTTGTTTATTGGATTTTAAATCGTTTTAGAAGAGTTTGTTAAAACATGAAACTAAAAAATAATAAAAAAATATTGGACGGGTTATTTCCTTAATAAAAAATAATTATTTTTTTCACGCACTTAAAAAAAACAATAAAAGAAGAAAAAAATAATTCTTTTCCGTTTTACATACACGAACTGTCTAAAGAAAGACGTATGGAGTTTTTAAAAAAAAATTATGATGTAAATGCATTAATTCGTGAGCTAATTTTTTTGGGGACTTAAGAATCAAAATTAAACTGCAAATAAATTTTTGAATAAAATAAGCTTTAAATTGTGGTGATCCTATCAGATAATAGTATAAAAAACATATTTCTCTATAATATAAAGTAAAATATGCATACTTATTGCAAAATATACTTAAAAAAATTCAAATATTTTTGAAAAGAATTCAGCGCCTGGGAAAAGCCCCCTGTTATTGGTTTTTCAACTTTGGTGACTCCCTTTTAAGTAAATAAAATTCAAGCTTTGTGTTTTGTGTTTTTAGGTGTTATTTTAATCTTCAACTATCCCAAAAAACTGTTTCTTGACCATTTTATATAAAAATATTTCAAATAACATAACTATTGTTTGTACCTCAAAATGGACATAAATTTTGTGCAAACCGATAACAAAAACCTACCTGAGATAGACGCATTTATGATTGTGCTTTTTTAAAATTTCAGAACTCAAAAATGCAAAAACAGCTGTGTAGGTACCTCTAAAAAACTACTTATTTACTTTTATCATTCGGGACTTCTAAAAAATTTTTTGCAGGATATGAATGGAGTGGAGAAATATAAGGAATACCCTCTTTTATGGAGACAGAATTGAAAAAATGCCCATTTTGTATTTCGTGTAATTTATTATATCAGTTTTCATCTGCAATTAATAATAATATCGTTAAGTAAAAAGAAAGTACTAACTTGCTAGGTATTTAACCCAGAAAAACCAATCCCCTTTTAATCCAAAAGTTAGGTTATACCTTTAAGTGTTTTTATAAGTTTTCTAAGGCGATATTTATTTTGGGATAAAATACACTTAAAATAGGTGTTCTAAATACAGTGTAATTCCTAACTACGATACGGAACTGGGGGTGATTTCTTAGGTCATTTTGAAGAAACCCATAAGCTACAACCGAAAATTGCTTCGTTTCTAAGATATAGAGCATTAAAAGTTCCAGAAAAAGTTAATATTTTATAAATATCTTAAATATTCTCAAACCGATTTGGTTAAAAATTTTCTTTTACTTACAAGTAATAAAAAGGCCTATTGAGCCCCAAGTGAAATATAATTATTGGGTCCAGTGGCGTCTCCAGGGGTGGTAGGTAGGTAGGTTTTTAAAATGAGTGGGTTTTAACACCCTTCCACCGGGACCGATCTGTCTATTGTGGCTCACCCTTTTATATTTCTCCCACCCGGTCCAGATCCTAATAAATATGATGATCCTGTTTGGGAAAGATCTTTCACCTCCCCGGTAACAAAAAGGGGTCATTGCCGGGGTTTGCGAATTTTAAATCGTGCCATTGCTGGGCACGAACACCATATGTTCTGCCAATTCATCCCCCTCCCTGCACATCGACATTGGCTTCTTTGGGCTGATCTTGTGCATGTGGTATTTTAATCTGCAGTGTCCCCTGTACAGTTTCCCCCTAGAGTTTTAAGGTGATCCCATCAGATAAAGTATAAAGAAACTATTTCTCTATAATATAAAGTAAAATATGCATATTTAGTTCAAATATACATAAAATCCAAATATTTTTGGGAAAAAATTCAAAACGACTGGCAACCCTATTATTGGTTACAACTTTGGTGACGTCCTTTGCAAGTAAATAAATGTGACAAGCTTTGTGTTTTTTTGTTTTCAGGGGTTATTTTAATCTTCAACTATCCAAATAACTGTTTCTTTACCATTTATATAAAAAACATATTTCAAGTACCACAGCTATTCGTTTTTCCCTACCTCAAAAAGGACATAAATTTTGTCAAGGATAACGAAACCTCCCTGAGATAGACGCATTTATGATTGTGCTTTTTCTTTAAAAAGCTGCAGAACTCAAAAATGTAAAAACAGCTGTGTAGCTACCTCTAAAAAAAAACTTGTTTACGTATTTTATCTTTCGGGACTTCTCAAAATCTTATTGTAGGGGGTATGTTGATGGAGTGTAGAAATATAAGATTTCCCTCTCTTATGGGGCGAATTGAAAAAGTGCCCATTTTTTTTTTTTCGTGTAATTTATTTTATCGGGTTTTTACTGCAATTCAATATAAAATAAACGTTAAGTATAAAGAGAAATTCCCCCCTTGCTGGAATTTAACTTCTAGAACAAATCAATCCCCTTTTAATCCAAAAATTAGTTATACCTTTAAGTGTTTTATAAGTTATCTAAAGGCAATATTTATTTTTTAGTGTAAAATACACTTAAAAATGGGGGTTCTAAATACAGTGTGATTCTAACTACGATACAGAACTTTAGAGGTGATTTTTAGGTCATTTTGAAGAAAATTCCTATAATAGATCCAAGTTGCTTGTTTCTGAGATATAGAGCGTTAAGTTACATAAAAAGTTAATTTTTATAAATATCTTAAATATTCTGAAACCGATTTGGTTTTTTACTTTTAAAGTAATAAGGCGCCTATTTAGCCCCCAATGAAATATTTAAAAAGGGGCCAGTGGCGTCTCAGTGGGTAGGTAGGTAGGTAGGTTTAAAGTGAGTGGGTATAACACCCCCTTTCCCCCCTGACCGATCGGTCTATTGTGGCTCACACCCTTTTATATTTCTCCCCCCCCCGGTCCCGGCTTCTAATTTGCGGGTCCTGTTGGGGAGAGAGGGTCTCCCCTCCCCGGTAACGGGGGTCATTGCCGGGGTTTGCGAATTTTAGTCGTGCCATTGCTGGGCACGAACACCATATTTTTTGCCATTCATCCCCCTCCATGCACATCGACACTTTTTCTTTTTCTAGGCCGATCTTGTGCATGTGGTTTTAAACTGCAGTGTCCCGTGTACAGTCCCCCTGAGTTTTAGGATCCTATCAGATAATAGTATAAAAACATATTTCTATAATATAAAGTAAAAAACATATTGCTGCAAAATATACTTTTAAAATTCAAATATTTTGAAATGAATTTTAACGACTGGAACGCTCTATTATTGGTTACAACTTTGGTGACGTCCCAAGTAAATAAATGTGAAAGCTTTTGTTTTTTGTTTTTAGGTGTTATTTTTAATCTTTAACTATCCAAAAAAACTGTGTCTTTACCATTTATTATAAAACATATTTCAAGTAACAGCTATTCGTTCCGTACCTCAAAATGGACATAAATTTTGTGCAAGCCGATAAAAAAACCTCCCTGAGATAAACGCATTTATGATTGTCCTTTCCTTTAAAATGTCCCGAACTCAAAATGTAAAACAACTGCGTAGGTACCTCTAAAAATACTTATTTACTTTTATCATTTAATTCTCAAAATCTTTTTGTAGGATATGTTAATGGAGTGTAGAAATATAAGGAAACCCTCTCTTATGGGAGACAAAAAAAATTATTTTATATTCCTTGTAATTTATTATATCAGTTTCATCTGCAATTCAATAATAATATCTTTAAAATTATAAAAAGAAAAAGGGTATTTAACGGGAGTATTTAACTCAGAACAACCAACCCCTTCTAATCCAAAAGTTAGGTTATTTTGGGGTGTTTAAAGTTATCTAAGGCAATATTTATTTTAGTGTAAAAACACAAAAATAGGTGTTCTAAATACAGTGTGATTCCTTCGATGGAACTTTGGGGTGATTTCTTAGGTCATTTGGAAAAAAAAATTCCTATAAGCAAAAGTCCGGGGTTGTCGTTTCTGAGATATAGGCGTTAAAGTTACAAGAAAAAGTTAATATTTTATAAATATCTTATATTCTAAAAAGTTGGTTAAAATTTACTTTAAATAATAAGGCGCCTTTTAGCCATAAGTAAAATATAATTATTGGGTAGTGGCGTCTAGTGGTAGGTAGGTAGGTAGGTTTAAAGTGAGTGGGATACACCCTACCCGACCGGGTATTATTGTGGCCCACACCCTTTTTATATTTCTCCCACCCGGTCAGACTTCTAAAAATATGATGATCCTGTTGGGAGAAAAGATCTTCCCCTCCCCGGTAAAAAAGGTGTCATTGCCGGGATTCGAATCTTAGTCGTGCCATTGCTGGGCACGAACAAAATTTGTGTTCTGCCTTCATCCCCCTCCATGCAACGACCTCGGCTTTTTTTGCTAGGCCGATCTTGTGCATGGGGTAAAATCTGCAGTGTCCGGAAACAGTCCCACAAAGGGTTTGAGGTGACCCCTTTCAGATAATAGTATAAAGGAAACATATTTCTCTATAATATAAGTAAATATGTATATTTACTCAAAATATCTTAAATTTAAAAAAATATTTTGAAATGAATTCAGCGACGGAACCCTCTTTAGGGGGAGGAATTGAAAAAGTGCCCATTTGTATTTCGTGTAATTTATTATATCAGTTTTCATCTGCAATTAAAAATATCGTTAAGTATAAAAGAGAAAGTACTAACTTGCTAGGTATTTCTTCTAGAACAAACCAAACCCTTTCCCTAATCCAAAAGTTAGGTTATACCTTTAAGTGTTTTAAAGAAACTAAAGGCGATATTTTTTTTATATGAATCGGTAGGTTTTAAACAGGATTTTGTCTACTTACATTAAAGTGATTTTCACACATAAAAACATTTGGGAACGATACAAAGCTGTTTGGATCTCTTTGAGCTAATTGTAATTACTTTTTTCCCCCTTTTGGGGTTTTTGGGGAAAGAATATAAACGGTTTTTTGATGTTTTCAAGAAATTTGGGAATTTGGCACTCCAAACCCTTTATATTTTTTAATTTTTTGGGAAAAAATTAAAAAATTTTTGACAAAAAATTTCCGTTTTTTCACTCGGGTTTAAATTGTTTACTTGCAAAGACGTCATGCGAAACAAATGTCGACGCCATAACAGAAAAACCTTTTTTAGCGCGAATTTTTAAAATTTCCCCTCTAACATTGAATGGAGAACAAATTGCGTTTAACTTTTTAAAATTGCTTTTTAAAAATTACAAAAGTACTTTTGTTTTTCGTTCTTAAAAAAATTCTTTTTTGTATTTATTATAATTTTTTTTGAAATTCTTACCACAAAATAATTAAGGTTTTTTACCAACCCTTTGTCATTTTTTCAGTAATTGCAATATAATTTTTCACGCTTAAAATTTCTTACCGAGTTATACCTATATTATACTTTGTTTTACGTTTTTACAAACATATAAAAAAATCAGCAACTAGCGTTCTAATATATTAAGTTTTCCTAAAATTCACATATTCTATAAGTATATATTTGGTAGAACATTAAGAAAGCAAAAACAATCTCATGTGCATTAGCAAATTGATATAACATCGGTTTTTCCCTGAGGTAGATATATCAAGATTAACAGAAATCCAGGAAATTTATGTTATGCATTTACCCAAAAAATAATGTTTTTTTATTATTGCAGGTATATTTACTATTGGTACCTATCAAATTTGTACATTCTCTGGGAGGTAAAACGCTCGAAGACTGTGACGAATAATTAACAACAGTAATTTTTAAATGTTTTCTAAATAAATCTTTGTTAGCAAAATTATTGCATTATTGATTCTTAATATTTAAAAAACAGTTTCTGACGGGAAAATTTTACAATTTTAATATTTCCATTTTTTTAAATCTGTTTTTTGATCAACAAAAACTTGGTACAGTTTTTGGGTTTTTAAACCCAAAAAACATTATTTGATGGTAAACTTTAAAAAGTGTTGTTAATATTTCCCAAAACCCGTGGCGTATCTTCAAGTAATGATGTTTTATTTTTTGCTAGTATTTTCAAATTTCTTTGGTATTAATATTATTAATTTGGTTCGTGATATTTCTTTTCTGCAGTTTTATATTAAAATGGTATTTTTTAAATAACTTGATAAACTAAATAGTTTTCAAAATATTTTAATTTTTATCTTGCGTGGTATAAAAATTAGAAACAATGGTAATTCTTAGTTAGGGATTTTTAGAAGTTTAACCCAATTTTTCCCAGTTTCATTACCGACGTTACAGGTTTAAAACGAAGAAAAAACGATGGCGTTCCTATGGTTAACAGAAATAGCTACAACGTCAACACTACCTACAAACATTATCTCAAAAGAAAATATTACCCAAACGGGGCAGAGTTTAACTCAAAATTTAATACGTCCCTACTATAAAAAATAAACCCATATTGAATTACCCACAATCAAAGAAAAACATAATTATATATTATGGTTTAAAGACAGCGACTCCTAAAGAATTTATCTTTTAAATACTTTAGCCTCTTTCGAAAAAATACTAAAGTTATAAAACCCAAACAATTGCCTTGGCGACATGTGACTCTTCCCCGTTAGTCTTATAGCCAGTGGCTTTTCCGGTCTTTTAAATAGTCTCATGTCCAGTTTATTGCCGGATTAATCTTTTCCGGAAGAGCGATAAAAAAAAGGGTACCGGAATGGTCGTGTCTTACTTGGTAATAGTTCGTTTTTTTATTTATTTATTTTTAGTGGAATAGTGTTGGGGTTTAAAAATTAAATAAATTTACTTTTAATCTAATTTGGTGAAAAAAATTAGTTTTAAAAAATTTAAAACACTATAAATTAAACAGAAAAAATTTCTTGGAAATTTTAATATTTTTAAATCTTTACTTAATTTACTAAATTTTTTTAAAAAGACACAATGTTTCAACTTGTAAATATTTTAACCCGGTGAATACTGAATACGTAATAATAATTATACGGGTATTTATAGTAAAACTAATTTCCTTGAGCATAAAGATAATGGGATGTGATCATGTAATTTAACCCGTGG
Source organism: Listronotus oregonensis (assembly GCA_019359885.1). Lineage (NCBI taxonomy): Eukaryota > Metazoa > Arthropoda > Insecta > Coleoptera > Curculionidae > Listronotus > Listronotus oregonensis. The sequence goes on from JAHBCN010002028.1 coordinate 88,755, forward strand.
GAATTATCTAGGCCCTGGGGGCAAAGATTTAATTTTGTTGCAAGTAAAATTTGAATATTATTGATATCTTAAGATGACCTGCTAAAGCACCCAGTGTTTTGGGCTGTTGACTCTGTTTCCCCTTTTTTTAGTTTAAAATTACATAAAAATAGGTGTTTTAAATACAGTGTGTTTGCTAACTACGGTACGAAACTTGGGGGTGATTTCTTGGTCATTTTAAAGAAAAGGTCCTATGAGCATAGATCCGGAATTGATTCGTTTCTGAGATATAAAGCGTTCAAGTTAATTGAAAAAGTCAATATTTTATAAATTTCTTAAATATTCTTAAATCATTTTGGGTTGAAACTTACTTTTGAAGGAATAAAGCGCTTTTTAAAAAGCTTTAACAAAGAATATAAATTAAAATTGGGTCCAGTGGCGTCTAATTGGGCAACACAACCAATATTATTGAGAAAAAAAGTCCCCAACTGACTTTTCTCGTGGTTTTTTTTTTCGATTAAGCATATAAAAATACAATTTTAAGATATTCTGTATTTTCTTTATATTTATCTTTGATTTTAAAAAAAAAAACTCTATCGTATATTATGAACATGGTAGAAATAATTCTTTATAATTAACAAAAAATAATTACGACCATTTTTCTTAAACTTTTGGGGACGTATTTTAAACCTTTAATTTAAGTTAGTAATTAAATTTAACTTAATCATTTAGGTTTTTCTTAAAAAGCAACTGAATTAAAACCTAAACAACCACTGGGTTTTTGTTGGTTTACCATTTTTTAGATTTAGAAAATAAACTTTTAAACTGCACTGACTTAAAATTATCACATTTTGGTATACCATAACTGCTTTCTATAAGAAATTATTGCCAGGTCCAATTAAATTCCTACTTACTTGCTTTGGAGACCAGTAAAGCAGTAATAATATGTGATATCCCCTAAAATTTACACCTGTTTATTAGCAGTGATTCCATCATAAATGGTTTTGATTAGTCTGTGATGACTGACATGCAATTCATTTATGAATTAGCAAATGGGAAAAAGCAAAAAAGCACGAAGAATTCATTGGGGCAGGTATTCTTACAGAGTAATTCCATGTGCTAAAACACTTAGAACGATACATCGAAAAAAAACCAAAAACTGTAACAACCCTAAACTAAAAAAAGCTATTTTGCGATAAAAGAAGATTCTTCAAATAGTTTCAGAAAAATGGCACTACAGCTTTAGGTCGGCCCATAAACCCTTTGGAAAGCTCTAAAAAAGAAATCTCTTGCATCCCTATACAGCGGCTCCCAAACACTTGTCTTGGTATTTACACCCAATAATATAGTTCTAGGCTCATTAATTCATATGATAGAACACATTAATTTTCACAGGATGGTATTATAATTTTTACAATTACCATTTTTTGGGTTTAACAAAAAACCCCCCTTATTAGTGTAAGTCATTTTCAGCAAAAATTTTTGCTGAACGGTTGGAGTAAAAGGGAAATTTTTGATAACTACCTAGCTATCTCATTTATTTTGTTAAGGGGTACTTTTCACGTAAGAACCAACAAAGGTTTATCACGACGGGCCTTGTGCTCATTTTGATGTTCTTGCTCGCTGGTTTAGACGTACAAGACCTTAAAATTAGCCAGTTCGCCGTTCTGATAAAATCCTCTAGATTACCCATTTATGGCATCATCTGGGGACTCTTGTTTATAATAAAACTCCTGTACAAAAAAATAATGACTTAAGTTGACCATGGATATTTTTTAAAAAATGTGTTAAAGTGGCTTTAATTTTTTTTAACGAAAACGAAGCTGGATATGAAGAAAACACAAAAGACCAAATAGTTGTTTTTTTAGTTGCATAATTAGAAAAAATTATAAAAACTACATAACAAGTTTGTGGCGTACTAAAAATTTTAAAAATCTAGTTATGACTAAATGGCGCCCTATAACTTTAAACTATAAAATTTAAACAAATTTTAAATTTAAAAGGGAAATATTTAAGATATTTAAAAACCTGACTTCTTTTTTAACTTTAACCCTTATATCGGGAACCCAAAGCATCCCCGGACATATGTTCATGGGAATAAAAAAACTCCTGATAAACCCAGGTTTACAATTTTGTTTGTTTTATCTATTTTTAAACCTAGTTAAATAGAAACTTTGAAAACGCTATTATTTTTTGTAATGAAAACCCTAAAATGTGTTTCCTAACTTTTTTTGTTTTTTTTCCCCGTTTACCCTTAAATAGCCCAAAACATTTTGAAAAAAAAGATCAAACTTTTCCCTAACAAAATTTTTTTTCCAGTAAATAGTTAAATAAATTTTAAGATGAAAAGAGTATTTTGTCATTATTAATATACCCAAACCACCTTGACATGTCTCTGTAGAACATTTAAATTTGCCATCGCGTTTAAAAGCCCCTCTTAAATATTTACAGGCATCTACAGGTTTTTTACTTAATAGCGTTTATCCGCTTTCATGATTTATGTAATTTCGTTATTTAACTTGGGACAATTTTATAATAGAAAAGTTTGTTTTTTGTCCACTATCCATATTTGAACAAGGGAATTCGACTAACAACAAGCCGAAAACCTTGAGTTTGTTGGAAAAATTATTCCTGAGTTTTTTTCCATAATGACCCATGTTTTTTTTAGGAGTGGGGTGGGTGGGAAAAAAATTACATGTCGTGTATGAAATCCCCATGCAACGACTGTGATGGCGTCTATATAAAGGCCAATATTTACAAACCAGATTACAATCCTAAATACGACAAAAAAGAATCAAACAGCTCTAAGGGGAAACATGAAACACAAAAACAACATACCTTTAATTATACTGAAACTTAAATATTGAGGCAAGAATTTTAAAAAGAGAGATATTGAGTCAATGAAATTAAAAAAAAAATAAAAATGCCATAAATGACAAAAAAGATATAAATAATTTAAATAAAATATTTTGCAATCCTTTAATTTTCGGAATAGGATCCTAAATCTCAGTTTTTTTTTAACAGAAACTTAAATGATTCCATAATTTGTATATGTATATTTTCATTAAAAAAACCTATATAACTTATACTAAGCACTGTTATTTTTAAAATTAAATTAAATTAATTACTAAGGGGCATGTTTTGGGAATACCTATACATTTTAAAAAAACTTTAATAACAATACCATAGACTCATAGGGGAAAAAACGTAAATAAGAAGAATTAAAAAAAAACGATCATATCAGGCATTCATTCCAACAGTTTTATATAGTTTTAAGACTTCTTAGTATAAGCGTGTTTTGTATGTGAATGTATATTTAAATTATAATAGTAAAAGTTTTTAATATGTGCTGTCTATATAACATAATATGTGTGACAATTTTTTGTTGTTTTTAATTGCTGGCACAGGCTAAATTCTCATTACGCTTAAGGTAAGTCTAGCTTTTGTATTTTTAAACTGCCAAATTCAGAGCAAAACGTCACCTGTATATATTTTTTTAATTAAAAACATGACATAATTTTTGTCTGTTTTACTTTTGCCAATCGAACCAAAAAACCAAGAAAAATTCCCAAAAACAATATATTATCCGGACGGTTCAAGAAAAATTTAAGTCACTATATACACAGTATGTCCACGGAAAAGGTGTTGAAGAGAAAAAACTTTTTGATTTTATCGAAAAATGCTCTGGATAAAAATTTGCTATTTAAAGTAAGTGGGATAAAAACATTTAACTATTTATACCGGTGTTCAGAAAGATTGAAAAACCAAAATGAAAAAGTAAAATGATTGAGATATGGAAAAAAAATGAAAAAATTGTTTAAAATTAAGAGTATCTCATCCAATTTTCGAAAAAATCGGCCTACTTTTATTTTTTTGTTAGTCTTTTGTTTTAGTAAATTTAAATAAATGATCATTATCTTGTGTTTCTTGTTTACTTTACCTTATGACATAAATTTTAACAAAGCCGCAAAGCTTAGAACTTTACTTGTAAATTAGATAAGATTTTGGGAATTTAAGTTTGGCGTCCCAGTTAGGCTATTATAGTCAAATTTATTGATGTCCAATAAAATGATAAGTTATTTATAGTAAGCATATGGTCTTAGCATAACAGGTGGTCGAAATAAAATGTATTGTTTATTCCACACAGCAACATATCCAACTTCTAAAATCGACCTAAATGAGCAAAAGCGTGTATGTTATGAGCGACCCTCAGAATTACTAAATTAAAATATTTGTTTTTAAAGTTCTTTTTTTTGAATATTAATTTAGATAAAAAGTTTATGTGGCTTCTTTTTAGAATCTGTATGCTATTTTATATTTTTGAAACTATACATTTTGGCAAGAAGCAATATTTCACCTGTTGTTGTTCCGTTATTTGTGCCCCTCAGCTGCTTGATTTTCGATTTAACCAGTTATTGATTGATATGCTAAAGAAAACCAGAAATCCAGCACCAAAATTTTTGTTTGAGTCTTCTTTGGATAATCTGTCTAGTTCTTGATTTACTAGGTGGCCTGCTTGGACGGAACACCTAGATGCAGTTAGTTTATACAACTTCTTTTAGGTAAGACAAGTTTTTAGAGCTGTATCTATACAGGATGTCCAAGAAAATGTGGGAAATTTTCCAAATACGAATAAAACACGTAAAAAGAATACTACAGGTGCATAAAAAAATTTTTCAAACAGTCCTTTTCTTCAGAGATATTGGATAAGTTTGCCAAATGAAATCAAAATTTTTAGACATAATAACTGAACCACCAGGTATACTTTAATTTTATTTTAATAAGATATAATACTAAGTAAGACCCATTTAATTATTGTTAAAGGCAGTGTAAATTGTTTATAGCTGCAGAATTCATTAGAAGTCTAATCCTATTGGGAGAAATATAAATAGGTGTGAGCCACAATAGACCGAGCGGTGGCAGTAGAGGCCGTAAAAAGTCCACTTACTTTAAATCTAACCTAACCTAATCTAACCCCTAAGTTTTATCAGGTTGAATATTAAAAAGATGAATTTTCTTTTGTCACCAACATAATACTTTTAATAAAAAGTTAAACAATTTAGTTAATAACTTTGTAGAAGGTTCAACATGGATTTTATCATAGGTTGAACATGCCAAATACATGATGTAATAAAGTGACGCTGTTTTGAAAACGTTAAAATTGGCGACATAAATAAAGAGTACCCAATTTTTAGTTAATAGTTAAAGGTCCGTAAAAAAACGTTTTTTAAAGTTTTTATTAATACAAGTCGTAAAAAAAAGGGGCTCATGAGTGTCACAGCTCACAGCTGATTCATTTTTGCAGCTGAGAGTAACTCGCAATACTTTCTTTAATCGTAATTTGAAGACTTTTACTTAGTTTTACATTTTATTAAAATAAAATTAAAATATACCTGGTGGTTTAATAATTATGTCTAAGAAACTTGAAACAATTGAAGCCTTTGGGAGCTAATATCTTCGAAAAGAAGATTTCTACGAAAAATTTTTATATGCACTTGTAGTCTTCTTTTCACCTGTTTTTTAGCCGGGAGATTTCCCACATTTTCCCGGACACTCTGTAGATAGTTGTTTTATGACCGCTTAAGTAGAAAATGGTGTTCATTTTTTTTTCTTTCCTGGTTTCTATAAAAAGGTGTTTTTAAAGAGATTTTTATTTGCTTTGAAAATTAGCTTGCTTTGAAGTCATATCTGTTCGAGAAGAATGTATATGCATTTTTTATATAAAAAAACAAAAAACCAAACTTAAACAAAATTAAAAATAAAAAGTTTATGAATATTTAGCCTACTCTAAAAGAAGGATTTTTATACTTACTTTTAAAGCATACACTGTTTTTACAATTACCTCAAATCGGTCACCTATACATTATTTGTCATTTTTATCCTTACTATAAAAGAATATATTTATATTATATATATATATATATATATATATATATATATATATATATATATATATATATATATATATATATATATATATATATATATATATATATATATATATATATATATATATATATATATATATATATATATATATATATATATATATATTGAAATTAAAAAATAATATATCAAAAACATCAAATTTTTACTAAGAACAAAATATGACTGCTCGAGAAAAAATTTGACGATATTTATATAAGAATTTTTACAACAAAAGTCTTGTAACCATTTCTGTGTAAGTTTAAGTTAACTTACTAATTAACATTTAAGAAGTGTAATAATATATTTTTTATGAATGTTAACTTATTGTGTACATGATTAAACCAGATTTTTTTGTTGGTAAAACTAAGTTTTTTTAAGTTATTTCAGTATTTTTTCGAAGTGACAATATAAAACTGTTACTTGAATTTCTAGTTTACTAGAATTTTAGTTAAAACATTGAAACTTAGAATAAATGTTTTTTACCCATTAACCACAAAAAAAGATGGAAAAAAAACGTTTTCCATTAATATTTAATAGACACTTCGTACAAAATTAATATAACCAGACACATTTTGACTCGAGACGGTAGAACATTTCTACACACCCACGACGCTGTTTTCCTATAAAATATTCACACCCTTCCAAGGGTAATTTACTTAAGCTTCTCCACAGACATTTTGGCAATCTAAAACTGTGCAATTTACCAGCAGCCACCAGACACAAACATACGCAATGGCACATTCCGATTCTGCGAGCCCCGAATTAAGATTTAGGACGTGAACCGCAAAGACGTTTTCTCTTTTGAATTGAAATTTGCAGCAAATTATTTAGTTTTTTTTTGTTGTAGTTTGGTGTTAGTATTTTTTATAAAGGGTGAGAGTTTTAAAGGCTTAAATAAAAAAATATTGAAAACTGTTTTAAATATTTTGGTGACATATTTAATTATAGAGAATAGACATATTTTTGACATTTTTCCTTTACCCCCTTTTGAGAAGTGGGGATAACTTTGGAATTTTAAATGAAATGATCTGCTTTTTATTTAGAAATACAAATCTACGTAAAAAACTAGGTCTGTGTACAGGGTTATTGGTTATAAATGCACCTCCCATTTATCTATCTTAGGTAAAGAGATGGATGAAAATGTTAAATACAAAAGTTGTAGGGTTGTTACCGAGGTTCTTTTATAACGTTACCAAAAAACAATTGAACGTCGCCTTTTTAAGATATGACGCTAACTTGCGTGTTTTTAAATGAAACACCCGGTATTTTATTAGCTAAAATGAAAGATCGTTTTATTCCGATTTCAAAAATATATGTATAGTCGACATTTGGTTTGGCCGTTTTCGAAATATTTCTGTTTTAAAGCCGTTTTCAAAATATAATTTTAAAGATTTTATTTTAGTAAAATATAGTTTGGTGGGTCCATTTCATTATTTCTTGAAGATATCGAATAATTTATTTGATATAGCGAACGGATTTAATTGTTAACATGGTCCTTCCTGTTTATTTAACTATACACCCTACATTAGAAAAGTTTTCTAACATCTTAGAATAAGCATATCAACTTTTTAACAATGTCATCACAGAAAATTAGCCTAAAACACTATATAAAATAACATAAATTAAAAATTAAAGTTTTCGAAATGGCCACCATTTTCCACCTATATCCCCGTTTTAGTTTTTCCAAAGTTGCGTATATGGAATCTTGATTTTCGGTGTTTAAACGAAAAATATCTTGAATTAAAATATTCTGAATTTCTTGTATGCTTAAATTTCTATCTTCTTCTTTCTTCTAGAGCACCCGACAAAAAAGTATCTAATGGCGTTAAGTCTGGGCTGTTAGGAGGCCACCTAATTGTTCCAAATTTGCCTATTCATAAGGGAAATGTGTTATTGAGCAAATATCTTACTCCAACAGCGTTGTGAGGCAGTGTCCCGTCCTGTTGCCAAATTATGTTATTGACATTTAGCTCTGGAAAATTTTGTGAGAGGGTAGTTAAAATATTTTCCAAAAGTTGTTGATACCGTTAACCTGTTAATGTATGATGATAAAATACAGGACCTATTATCTTTCCTTGTAAAATGCCGGCCCAAACATGTAGAGTTTGCCGCCCAGAAAATCGGATTGGCCTTGCTTGATGGGGATTAGTAGAAGCCCAATAATGCGTGTTTCTTCTATTATATATCCCACTAGGAGAAAAACTTGCCTCATCGGACCACAATATGTTATTTAAAAAAATGGATTCTCCTTCTTTGCATCATCTCCTGACAAAACCTCAGCCGTGCTAGTTTATTGTCTTCTGATAAATACTGAACTTTTGTAAATTTAAAAGGATGAAAATGGTGCTTTTTCAAAGTTGATTGTATTTTCCAAAAAGTCAAGTTTAATTCTCTACTAGCTTTTGGTATAGAATGTTCAGGGTATTCTAAAATAAAAATAATCTTAAATAAAAATAGCACTGGGTTTTAATGATTTTCTTTGTGTAATTTTATCTTTTAAAAGCTATCAATAAAATTTTATGGATTGCTGTTCTTCATTAATTATAAAAATATAATGTTACCTTGGAAACATAGGAGAATGTCTAATTCTATGTCATCATTTTCATTATTTCTTTGACTTGTTCTCACTTTGTTCTTAAATGAATTTCTATTATTAACATTATTATATACCCTTTTAAACGTGTGTTTATTGGGTAAAATTCTATCCGGATGTAAAAGATGATATTCTCTACGTGCTTGTTTTCGATTGTAACCACATCTAACGAAAATTTCATAAATTTGTCTTTTTTCTTCTTTAGTAAAACCCATTTTAAAATATCCGTATTTTGACACTAAAACATGATGACAACTTAAATATGTCGTTTCCATGGAAATTTAAATGATTGTCTGACCATTTTGCAAATACTATGGTTCTGCGTATAGTCACTGCCATATCGTACGATGATATTTAAACAGAAATATTTCGAAAACAGCCAAACCAAAGTCGACTAAGCATATATTTTTGAAATCGGGATAAAACGATCTTTCATTTTAGTTTAGTTTTAAAAGAACCTCAGTAACAACCCTACAACTTTTGTATTTAACATTTTTACCCATCTCTTTACCTAGGATAGATAAATGGAGGGTGCATTTATAACCAATAACCCTGTACAAACAAAACTAATTGCACTTATGGTTACGAAATTATGACATGTTGAATAAGTACTTTAAAAAAATTACCTACAACTTAATTTTTACTTTTTTTATTGACTTTTATGCCCAAGAAGTTAATCAAAATATCCTTCTTGGACTTTCCAACTAATTCTGACTCTTTCTTAACCACTCTAACATTGTAGATGTAACTAGCGGGCGAGCAGAACAGATTTGATCTCTCTTGTTACCTGGAGTTATTGTTGCAGAATGCCAGCAAGAAACTCATTTTTGTATATGGAAATAAAAAAAAAGAGTTTTTGCTTCTTTATCTGCGCTATTAAAAAACTTGCATTAGCAATTCTTTCTGGAAGTTCCGAATAGCTGTCTAAATTTTAATTTAATATCTTTAAGGGTTAGCTTATGTAAACATTTTACCTAAGTCTCATCCATTTTATGTCACTTCTCACGTCGTAATGGTAATCTAACTTAAAAATTAAGAAAGTGTTTACTTTAATTTTAAAATGATTTTACTTTTGACTAATTAAATTAGTAAGCTGTTAGCTTTATTCAGGTTTTATTACATCAAGACACAATTAGCCCTAAAAAAAAATTAAGGCCTATTTAAAATAAAACTATTAATAAAAAGAAAATACCAACTGAAAAACTTAACTGAAATTAAAAAAATATATATTAAAGGATTTCAAAATTAAGCCCATAAGATAGTTATTTGAATAAAAACTTCGATAATAAAATATAAAGCTTGTATTTATAAAAATACGAAAAACCTGTAGTATATCATACGAAAAGCAGAAGCGTTGGCGAACCAAAAAGACCATAAAAGTATAAAATCCATAAAAGTAACCTGAGAAACCAAAAAAATATATTCTTACGGTAAGTCTAAAACAAAAACAAAAATAGGCTTCCAAATTTATTTTAAAAATAATGGCTGTTATATTGAAAATCCAAATCATTACAATTATGTTGATTATATTGTTATTATCAAATGCGTTTAACTTTTATTTAAGAGTCCATTTGCGCCGCGAAAATTGGGGATTTTTGGTTCCCCGGGGCATAATGGTTTTCCAAACGGTATGCGAAAAATCTCATAAATTTTAAAACTATAAAAAGCCAACTTTTAAATTTCTTAGGTTCTTGATGACAATTTTAATTTTTTAAATTTTATTTAAAATTTTTTTTTAATTTAATTTCCTTATTTGAAAAGAACTAAAAATCGGTTATTTTAAAAGAATGACTAATCATTTTAACTCGACTATATTAAAAATCTGTTACAAGAAAGAGGATAATTTTTTTGAAATCCTTTAAAATGGATGTTTTAATTTTTTGGTTATTTAAGTAAAAAATAAAAACCGGTTTTGTAGGCTTAATCGGAAACAACATCCATCGATACACCGAATTTGGAAGAACCAAATTAAAATAAAAAATTTTAATAGGTATTCAATTATTGTGTTGGCAATTAGAGTGACGGCAATTTACTGACACAATTTTTTATTATTTTTTTTTTTAATTTAAATCGATTTTTTTTTATAAATTTAATTGATTCCGTAGTTGCCTAAAAGAACTGAAAAAATCCTTTTTATTAAAATGAATGGACAAAGATCAGAAACTTTTAAAGTGTCTTATCAAGAAAATGATAATTTTATATTGTATCTCGTTTGTTTTATTCCAAATGGATTTTTTAAGTATTCCTTGGGATTTCACATGTAAAAGAATATAATATTTTTCTCAGTGAGACTATTTACATCATTTCTTTTCAAAGGGGCTTTGATCTCATTTCAAGGGCTCATCAGTAGCAGTTTTAGGTGAACACCTCGTGGAGTCTGAAGGGATGCTGCTGTATGCAATGCTTAAAAGTCAGTATAAACCTTTAAGAGCTCTGCAAGCCACCTGGAGCTACATTTATTGTTTAATACCTTTGGCGATTGAGGCGGTAGTGGCCTCGGACCCTGTAAAAATATTAGCGGATTGGTTTAAATTTCGTTTAAGACCCACAGATCCAAGGACCTTCAAGCTGTTCAGATTCTGTGCCACTTTAAATTTCATTTCGTTATTGTGAAAGAGGTGGCAGACCCATTAAGTATATGTTTTTACGGGCACCGTGCATCGTGCGTTTTAGAATTTAGGCCTAAGTTTGACAATAGAAAATGACCTTTTGGCAAGTCGACAGCGCTTTGGCACCGACAACGTCGTTGATGTTTAAACTATCCTGGTGTTTTTCCTTTATCGGCGAGGCGTCTCCTAGAAGAACGCCGTCAACCCCGCTCTTAGGAAGTTCGAGTGCACTAGTCGTAGTTACTTAATAAAAGTAATGATAATTTATCCTAGGTTTGTTTTATAGACATTGGTTAATCAAAAGAAATGTTTCATGTGATTAAAAGTAGGCACGTTTATTAACAGAATTAAATTATCAAGTAAAAATCTGAAAAAGTCTTGAACTATGGAGGGATGCATGAATTATGTTAATGAAAAACCTTAAAGTTATTAAAAGATTTAAAAAATACTTAAATCCAAATAAAGAATTAAAATTTAGAAGCTTTTTAAAAATTCCTCGTTCAAAAATAAAAAAAATATTAATTTAATTTAATCCTAAGTATACTTGATAGACCTCTTCATAGTCAAGCACCAGGTACTAGCCAACTAGGGGGACGGTAAAAGAGATATTAATTCGCCGCCGTCCTGACCAAAGCTAACCAGATTCCGCAAAACGGGAAATAATATATGGGAAGTGGTGGGGAAACGTTTAATCGTTGCGCTTCTGCACTATAAGCAGATGCCGACAGACTCTACTGTCGACTAAAGATGAACTGAAAAACGAAGGTGCAAATTAGGGTTTGGACCCCCTGTAATATGACTATTGCTGTTTAAGACACAACGAATGAAGAAACTGTACACAAGTTTCCATTTAAAAAGAATCTGCAACTAACCATTAACAAAATATAGTGTGATCACCAACTCAAGTCAATTATCTACAAA